>WEDG01001765.1:0-138814 GCA_017591395.1 Schistocephalus solidus
TGGTTATTTCATAGTGGTTGATTGTCTTCGACCAACATTTTCAGTACAGTTCAGTTCAGTTTTATTAAGGGAAATATAGGCGAATCCTTTGAGCTCGCTGTTGATGTCAGTGACACTGTAAATTAAAAAGGCTGACATATAATGGACGTTGGACAAAGGGTTATCTCACGGACACACTGCAGGGCATCGGACAAACAATTATAAAATAATGTTACTCAAAATAGGGAGTAGTATGTTATATGACGCTCAAATTTCGGATGGGAATATGTTTCAGGAAATGTGTTAGGTTCGGATGTCGTGGTGGTACTTATGGCTGTACTGGTCAAACTTCCGTTTAAAAGTGTCAACGGATGGGGACATGATTACGTCGGCCGGCAGAGGATTCCAGGCCTTAATCACTTTGTTGGAGAAGAAGAACCTTCTTGTGTCGAGTCTTGCACCTGTCACTCGTAGTTTAATTAGATGCCCTCGCAAAGTAGTGGTAGTGGCCAGCTCAAAGAAGTCGCCAGATGCAAGGCAACAATCCTGAAGCCGCAGCATTCGAAAGGCTTGTATTAAGTCGCATCGTAGCTGTCTATATTCCAGAGGAAACAGATCAAGATTAGACAATCGTGTCTCGTAAGGCAGGCAGCTTTGACCTTGAACAAGCTTGGTTGCACGTCTTTGGACCTTCTCAAGGGTGTTGTGGTCTTTGACAGACCACGGTCTCCAGGCTTGTATGGCAAATTCCAATAGTGGTCGCACGAACATCCCGAAGACCTTATTAAAGCACTCTTTGTCGAACTCTGCAAACGCTCGCTTAATTAGATACAAGCTTGACATGGCAGATTTTGCTACTTTTGAGCAATGGAACGATGGCTTCAGTGTGGGCGTGATCCATACTCCTAGATCTTTCTGAGCCTCTACCTCTATGAGACTCCATGTCCTGCTCTTAATAATTTCATAAATTATTTACCCGATTATTCTCTGGAGTCCATATACCAGAAACCGCATATAGAACGCTGGGAAACCCACTGAGGAGCCGAACCCCTCGTTGCTGTGTCACGCAGCAACAGAAACATCGGCGAAACACGTGTCTGGGCTTTAAGCTAGAACCTATGTCGGAAGAACGGTAAAACGTCTTTGCCAGATAAGAAATTATACTACTTGTAGTACTACTTATTTGTAGAATGGGCATTACGTGGTTATTCCATAGTGGTTGATTGACTTCGACCCAAATGTTCATTGAAATTTCGGGTCTGACCCTAAAAAGTCATGTCCGAATCACCTGACTCCATGTCCTGCACTGAATAATTTCAGAAATTATTTACCCAATTATCCTCTGGAGTCCATATACCAGAAACCGCATAGAGAACGCTGGGGGACCCACTGAGGAGCCGAAGCCCTCGTTGCCACTCGTTCGCCACTTTCGGGCTTCATCGCAGAGGCAGTTTTCCAAAAATAAGAGACCCTGGTTTTCGCAAATTACAAACCGAAATTCTGGACTCGGTATGTGGATGATACCTTTGTCATCACCGAGCGGGATATGGTCAAGGAATTTCATGACAGCCTGAATTCTATTTTCCCTGACATCCAGTTTACAATGGAGGTGGAAGTCAAGAACCAGCTGCCATTGCTAGACGTTTTCGTCCATCGAAAACCCTGCGGGGACCTTAAAACGACGGTGTATAGGAAGGCCACCAGTACCCTCCAAATCCTTAGCTACCATAGCAAACATCCGTCATGCCACAAACGCAGTTGTGTTCGAACGCTTTACAAAAGGGCTGAAACACACTGCAGCGAACCAGGCGAAAAAAGGCAGAACTTCGATACCTCCAACGCCTCTTCATGACCAACGGGTATCCACGCAACTTCCTCGAACGTAGCAGACAGTGCAGGAAAAGCCGAAGGCCAGCGACCGAACAGCCAAAGATATGGCGAGCGTTGCCATACATTGATGGTGTTTTGGAGGCGGTCTCCCGTCTCCTAAGACCGATGGGGATCGGCATCGCCCACCGGCCGGAGTCAACCATTCGACATCTGGTTATGAGGCCTAAGGCCCCTCTGCCCCGAGGTGAAACAACAAACGTCATCTACCGGGTTCAATGCAATTCCTGCGCAGTCAACTACATTGGAGAAAATGGGAAACGTCTACAAACCCGGGTCGGAGAACACATGAGGGCGGTAAGAAGAATGGACCCGCTGTCTTTGGTGGCGGACCATTGCGCAGACTCTGGACACACGTTCGCCTTCCAGAATGCTGAAATTCTTGGTCGGGGAAGTAACCGCGTGGCAAGGGAAACCATCGAGGCTTGGCACACGGGAACAACGTCCATCAATCGTTTTGTGACGCTTCCTACGGCCTACCAAGCCCTCCGGACGCAGCTCAATGATCGAAAGAGCCAACGTGAACATGGGCTTAACGTGCATCCGAACATGGGTGAGTCCATGGCGGACACGCACGCAATCGCAACACAACCCAGACCCGACGAAGGAACCGTTATCGCCTCGGCCAGCTCAACCACTTATCCGGCAGGTGCGAATACACACGGAGGTACGATCGCAACCAAGGTTAACAGCCTGGGCGACAGCTTCGGTCGATGAGGGTACTGACGACTACTGCCAACGTGCGAGCTCCGGCCCCTGACCAGATTGAGAACAAGCCATCACCCGCCCTCCCCCAGTCCACCACGGACTCAGTGAACAGGCAAAGGATGATCGCCAAGAATGAAACACCACCATGTTCATCAAGCAGCATGATGACTGAGAATCTCCACCCCCAACCCGGCCCCTCCTCTACGCAAATTCAAAAACCTTAGTAATCCCGTATTAGCCGAAATTTTACCACCTATAGATACTGTGAGGCGCGGTACCATATTTACCTCCGACGATGAAATCTTGTTTGATTTTGAAACGTCAGGACAATAAAATCATTGTTCCCGTGATCGCCTCTTTTTCTCATTTATTTCCGTGAACGCGCATCTTCGCTTCTATTAGCAATATATATATATATATATATATATATATATATATATATATATTCACTTACGAATGGGCGCACACCGATCCAGTCGACTTCCCGAAGCAAAGAAACTTCCTATAGATGGTAAGCGTTTTGAACAGGCAACCAACTAACCAAACCGATGTCGGCCAGGCTTTTATAGCAAAAGGGGTTGACAGAGCGTCTTTCAAGGAGTTCAGATACATTCCTTATATAAGAATTGATTCACCATGTATTTGATTAAGGTACCTGATTGAAATTATATAATTCCTTTTTTGGCTTCTGTTGTTTCATGCATCGATTTACGAAATCTTTAGGGTAACCATTTGGAGAAAATAATTCAAACAGGTAATTAATCTCAACTCGGTAGCTTTACTCGTCAGAGCAATGTGGTTTTGCTCGGTGTAGCAAACCGTTGCAGTACTCTTCTTGTGAGAGATCGGGCTGTTGCGCTCACAGTGTAGAATTACTTCCGCATACATCATCGGTTTTTGCGCTACTTTTGGTGGTATTACAAAACCTGAGGATAGGTTTGGCTATCTTGATAAGAAAGAAGTTGTCTACAAGATCCCCTACGATGCCTGGAATGCTGTGTATTATGACAAAAGAGAAACAGCTGCCTCCACACGCATTCACGAACATCAACTTGCAGTCAAGAGGCGGGAACATCTATCCGAATTGGCCATTCAAACCCTCGATCCAGGTCACACTTTTGCCTGCTAGCATCCGCAGAGCCTGCACCTCCGAGAAAGACAGAGAGTTTCTTGAGGTCATGCAGTCCGATGAACAATGCATAAAGCGGCAGATGAAGTTGGATGCCGTTAACAAAAATCTCAGGGAAAAAATGGAAGAGACGAAAACCAATCAATAAACACTGACACAAACGGCGGCCGCTCATTGACGCGAGCATGAAATGAGTATAGATTGTTAAGCAGTCTTGAAATGGTTATTGCTTTCTGCATATTTACTCTTATCTGACGACTTTCTGGCGAGCCAGAGTCTAAAATTTACTAATAAAGTTTTCTATTCTATCCCAAAGAATATATATTTATATAGACATGACTATCGACCCAGGGCGCCAATTTAGGTCAGTGCGGACCCAGACAATGGTCGCCCCTAAACGGGAGACATGTAAACTGACAGCAATTTCCTCCCCCCCTTTCTTTACCCCGGGGACTACAGAGATGCTTCCTGTGTGTATGCCGGCAAAGAACGCCAAAGCCAATTAAGGACTTCCCCACCCCATCCTCCTATAGTGTACACTGTTAAGGTAAACCCGTAAAATCAACCCTGTGTTACAAAATGGCTATCACCCCCTATAAATACTGTTAGACGCGGTACGATACTCACCTCCGACGATGGAAGCTTGTATGCTTTTGACACGTCAGGACAATACACCTATAGTCCCTGAGATCGCCTTTTATTCTCATATATATATATATATATATATATATATATATATATATATATATATATATATATATATATATATAATCCGAATGTTCGAGAATATGCGAAGCCCATGTAATTGTATAGAAGAAGACGGGAAGGCGTTCTCTGGGACCAGAATTTTATTCATCCGACGTTTCAAACTCTCACGCGAGCCCATCGTCAAGGAATAAATGACTGTACAGCTCACTGCTTATTTAACTCACCTCTGCCGAGTATGACCTTCATCAGCGCCATTGATTTGTTCGTGCAGGGCCTGATATGCAGCTGGCAGATCGATATGTCTATTGCTCGATTCCGCGGTCGAGTGCCACGATTCCTGCAGCAGGCGTGAAATTCGGTCGTCTGACTGGCACAATATTCTCACGCTGCCAAAGTCAAAGTCGTGCTCTGGCGAGGATGCGTGAGCGGCTACCAAGGAGAGTTTATCCTTCCTTCTCACAGCGAGCTCGTGCTCGTGCATTCTCGTGCAAACCCGTTTGCCGGTTTCGCCAACATAATTTTCTCGATCACAACGGCAGTCTATCCGGTAAATGACGCTGGATTTTTGGTTGAGGGGGATTGGGTCTTTAGGTTGCATGAGTTGACGGCGGATTTTCGCTTCTGGTCTGTGAGCCACGCCAATCCCAAATTCGCTCACTAGTCTAGCAAATTCTTCGGATACACCAGTTATTTAAGGTATTGCACGCCATTACTTCGGTTTTGGCTGCCCCTTCGGATTTATTCTCCTCACCTCTCGCCTGCATTTCTCAACAAAACTCCCAGGATATCCGTTGACCGTGAAGAGTTTCCGCAGAAACTGGACGTCGGCCTTCTTGTCGGCTGGTTCGGTGCAATGGGTTTCCGCTCGACGGTACAGTGTTCTCACACAGCTGCGTTTGTGCGAGAGGGGGTTGTTGCTAAAATAACTCAGAATGCGAGAGGTATTCGTCGCCTTCCTGTAAACCGTCGTTTCGAGTTTTCCATCGCCCTTTCTGTATACCAGCACGTCGAGAAACGGCAACTGACAGTCTTTTTCTTCTTCCATCCTGAACTGGATGTCGGGGAAGATCGAGTTCAGATTCTTTGTGAAATCCCTAATTTTTTCGCGACTGATGATGAAAAATGTGTCATCAACATACCGCACCCACAATCGTGGTCGATAGTGGTCGAACGCCAGTGCCTCCAGTCTCTGCAATACTGCTTCAGCAATCAGGCCGGACATCGGCGACCCCATCGGCGTACCTTTGACCTGTTCGTACACGGTTCCATTAAAGGTAAAGAATGTTTTCAGACAGCGTTTCAGGAGGTCAACAAGCTGCCTCATTTTGAGTTTTGTGTCCACCTCGTTATAGTGCTCTTTTAGCAGGGTTTGTATGGTTTCGACTGCGAGATGTTGTGGGATGGAGGTGAAAAGTGACGTCACATCGAAAGATACCATCACTTTTCGTCCGTAAGGCGAATATCCTGCAACTTTCGTATAAATTGTTCAGCTGAGTGGACGGTTGTTGTGGAACCCTGGGTTACAAACTTGAGAAGTTGAAACAATCACTTGGCTAGACCAAACGTTGCGGTGCCTCTTAGAGAGACGATCGGCCGTAGGAGGGTTCATGGTTTGTGGACCTTGGGGAGGCCATAGAATCTCGCGAGCGCTGTGTCCTTTGGTTTCATCTTTTGAAAGTCAGTCTGCGTTATTGCTTTTGACTTCCGAAGACTTGCCAGGTCTTTGTTGATATTGTTTACTAGCGTCTTAATCACGTCATCCTCGCGAGATATATAGGCAGTTCTATCGCCCAAGAGTGCCTGAACTTTGTTGACGTAGTCCTCTTTGTTCAAAATTAGAGTCGACCGTCATTTGTCTGCTGGAAGTATGACAATGTTTTTGTCGGCCTTTAGCGTCTGAAGGGCTTCAGTTTCTCCTTTCGAGAGCGTCTTGCGTTTTTCGTGGGATATCAGTCTGGAAGAAATTCGCTGTCGTAGCAGATTTCCGCTTTCCTCGGTAATTGGGGCCTCGCGAATGACCGATTCCGCAGCTGCAATGAAGTCAAGTGGTTGGGCATCCATGGTATTGAAACATGCATCGTGGCTTAGGACTTTTACCTGCTCTGCTGTCAGTTGTTTGGAGGAAAGGTTGTGCACGACATTAGCATAGCAAATGTTTGCATTCTTTTCGCTCAACGTGGTCAATTTCTGTGTCAATTTATGTCACGTGCATCGCGAATGCGTCTGGCACTAAAAAGAAATGCTACGGTGCAAAGCATTTGTCAGCACTTCTCCAAGAATCGTTGAGCATTTGGTTTTGTTCCTCCTCGATTGTTGCTTTATACTTGCGCAGACGCAGGTGACAATCCTGAATTAAGACCCGAATCATTCGGCGTCCGTGTTGTAAGACCGTTTGTCTACCTAGCTCGGTGTTGACTGGCGATTTTACGAGAGGCATCTCGGCAGTGTTGGAGTCTAGGCACCTATGTACGAACCTCAGTTGAGCGTACGTTGAAGCTTGTTGACAGGAAAAGGATTCCCAACGACGTGCTGATTTAAGCGCTTCACGCCCGAATGTATTCCGAATGTTCGAGAATATGCAAGGCCCAGGTAATTGTATAGAAGAAGACGGGAAGGCGTTCTCTGGGACCAGAATTTTATTCATCCGACGTTTCGAACTCTCACTCGAGCCCATCGTCAAGGAAAAAAGACTGTACAGCTCACTGCTTATTTATCTCACCTCTGCCGAGTATGACCTTCATCAGCGCTATTGATTTGTTCACGCAGGGCCTGATATGCAGCTGACAGATCGATATGTCTATTGATCGATTCCGCGGTCGAGCAAATTATGTTGGCGAAACCGGCAAACGGGTTTGCACGAGAATGCACGAGCACGAGCTCGCTGTGAGAAGGAAGGATAAACTCTCCTTGGTAACCACTCACGCATACTCGCCAGAGCATGACTTTGACTTTGGCAGCATGAGAATATTGGGCCAGTCAGATGACCGAATTTCACGCCTGCTGCAGGAATCGTGGCACTCGACCGCGGAATCGATCAATAGACATATCGATCTGCCAGCTGCATATCAGGCCCTGCGCGAACAAATCAATGGCGCTGATGAAGGTCATACTCGGCAGAGGTGAGTTAAATATATATATATATATATATATATATATATATATATATATATATCGTATGCCTGACATAGGTACGAGCTTAAAGCCCAGACAAGTGTTTTTCCGATGTTTATGCTGCTGCATGACGCAACAACGATGGGTTCGGCTCCTCAGTGACCTTCTAGTGTCGGCTCCTCCTCCTTTTGTTTATTTCACTAGCTGCTGGGCAGTTGCTGGCGGGGCTCAAGAGTTTGTCCCAAGGAACTGCTGGATGCGTGAGTTCAGCAAAAGATCGGTGAGTGCTCATCTGCAATTGCCAGCACTATCGATTGGAACCGACAAGACGAGGAGCTAGAACGTTGGACCTCTAACCAAAGGCCGCAGGTTCGAGCCTCAGTTGCCACAGCAAATTGGGTTGGGTATGGCTGGCTGATGACAGCTATTAAGTCAGAAATGTCCACTCCATTCTCCCTTGACATTGTCTTTAATGCCTATCTGTTAATATTTAATCAAAGCGCGACATTATAGAAGGACAGTGGGCGACATGAGGAGTAGTGTCTAAGTCAAGAAGAATCCGCATTGCCTGTGGAGTCGAAGAAATGGGATTGAACATTAAACGCAACTAGGCAGAACACAAGAAAAGGATCTTTCCCTTATGTGCTCTTGCACAAAATTTTGGGAACGGTAAACGGTCTTGTGTAGTAACCTTAACTAGAACAGTAAAGTTCCCTTAAACGAAAATACACCTTAACCCTAATCTTAACCTTAATTCTAGCACTAACTCTAATCTCTTTGGAGCTTAACGCATGTCCCCAGAATAATGGAGATCTTATTCTCATATCTTGCGGGTGAATAGGTACAAAGCCACTACAAAAATTAGGAATAACGTATCACAAAAATATGGAAGGTGATATTTAAGTGGTACAAATTTCGAATGGTACAATGACGAGAAATGTACGCGCCCCGAAAGCTCCGCACTTAAGAGCGATTTTAAAGATAATTTCACGGGAAAGAAAGCATTGCTATAAGCCACCCAACCCAACGTATTTCAGTAGACTTCGAAGCAATGTAGAAACTGGGTTTGGAATGCTCTGATAGACGTGAGACTCGTAAAAGCTGGCAACTCGGATTTAGTCCTGGCTATATTTCTTTAAACTGGCTTGCTCCAAAACTGTACAGGTGAGTGGATCGTTGGGTGATGGTGCGGAATGTAATTTGTGCTTACCGCATCCTAAAAACGTAGCTCTGACGCCATTCACAAAAACGACTCAAATGGACATACAGAGAAAATGCTTCGAGCCCTCATACTGGCGTAGGCAGATGTCAAGTCGAAATAAAATTCCGTATTACTTAACTTCTAGTTAGTACAAAATCTATCTGTGCAAGCTGTTGAAGTGAAACCAAATAATGTAAGAGAGCACGAAGGTTTAATAAATTTGAGTGAAAATGAGTCACAATTGGTCGATGCGTCTCCGGACTTATGGCCCTTTATCAGAAGCCGTTTTGTCTCCTGCAAAGTTAAAGGCTTTCATCAGAGCGTCCACTCCGAGCCGACCGATCACAAAGGGTTTGAAGAGTCGCAATTCATTCTGAAGGACAAACGAACGGAAATATTTCAAGGGAAAAATTCATGATATTTTTTAGGAAAATAAGATAACGAGTAGAATCCGGACTGAAGGCAGTTCAATTATAATCTCACAATATATATATATATATATATATATATATATTAATGTGGAACCGACAAAGACAAGGGAGACCGGAATGGCCATTTCTGGCTTATTAGCCGTCATCAGCCAGTCATACCCAATCCCAAGTTTGGAACACCTGCCTGTGAGTACTCTAGTCTGAGTTCCAGGGCACAACGGAACATAAATGTTCCTTAAGCAGATCGGTGAGCCACACACTATCATATATATATATATATATATATATATATATATATATATATATATATATATATATATATCAATCCCAAGTTTGGCACACCTGGAATTCGATTGGGTATGACTGGCTGATGACGGCTAATAAGCCAGAAATGGCCATTCCGGTCTTCCTTGTCTTTGTCGGTTCCACATTATCAACATATGCTACACGTTGCTATGCGACCACCTGTGAGGGCTCTAGTCTGCGTTCCAGGGCACAACGTAACATAAATGTTCCTTAAGCAGATCGGTGAGCCACACACTATCATCATATTCCCGATCGCAACCGACATAGCAACGAGCCCGTGGCGCAATGGTAGAGCGTTCGACTCAATTACCGAAGGTCGCGGTTTCAAATCCCAGGTATGCCACACTTGGGATTGGGTATGACTGGCTGATGACGGCTAATAAGTCAGAAATGGCCATTCCGGTCTCCCTTGTCTTTGTCGGTTCCACATTATCAACATATGCTACACGTCGCTATGCGACCGCCTGTGAGGGCTCTAGTCTGAGCTCCAGGTCACAATGGAACATACATGTTCCTTAAGCAGATCGGTGAGCCCCACACTATCATATATATATATATATATATATATATATATATATATATATATAGTTTTCAAGTTTAGTTGTTGGTTTGTGCGCCACGTAAATTTGGTGCTTCTGCAGGTGTCTTTCAAGGAGTTCAGACACCATTTTTAATGTGGGCGCTTGATCACAAGATTTCTAGTTCGTTATCCTTTTTCTTTTTATTCCTGATGTCTCATGCACCTACGTACAAAATCTCTAGCGTAACCGTTGCTTGAAAACATTTTTAATAGATAAGTTAGTTCAATTTGGTAAAGTTCACTTGTACAACAGTTGGTTTTTCTCCCCAAGGATATCAGATTGCGTCTCGTTATGATCGAAGAATGTTGGCACATGCATTTCCAATTTTAATCATATACTTCAGAAATTCCAAGCTTCTAAGTTGCAATACATGCAGTTCTGCCGAGAGGAACTTCCTTCCCACATAGTTGAATCTCTAAATGAGACCATTACCTGTGTATTTAACATCGAACGACAGACAAAGTGAGAAATTTAAGACAAGAAATGGATGGCAATTTCCCAGAAATCTTACTCAAACCCGACTTGATTAAAAGATATAATAAATCTGTCCTCGAGGAACCTTATAATAATGGAAGAACTTATACTTTCGAAGGGATTATAATGCAATCTTTCTGACTCGAAATACTGGGAATTTCTTGCGAACTTGGATTCCATTATATTAGTGGAACCTCTTACAGAAGATGTATGTTTCACAATTCCAAATAACACTGTGCCTGCTTTAAAGAACCAAAATCCATTTTCAGTACTATCAAACGAAGAAAGAAAAGCCCTCAAATCTCTCAAAACAGACAAAAGCACAGTAATCCTTTCTGCAGACAAAGGAGGCTCAACAGTTTTTTTTGAAAAAGCAGACTACGATAAAAAGATGCTGTCATTGTTACACGATAGGTCAACCTATAAACCTCTTGACGCAAATCATACAAAAACACAGAATTCATCAATTGAAAAAGTACTTAAACGTCTTACAGGAAAGAAGCAAATATCAGGAAATATTGCCAAATCCATGAGACAAACCGAACCGACCATTGCTACGATCTATGGACTACCTAAGGTTCACAAACCGCGATCGATAGTATTGTTAATCGATGCAGTTAATTATAAGATTTCTAAGTGGCTTTTTCCGCAAATTGCACACATTGACAAAGAATTGTGAAACATACATTGACAACTGTCTAGGGTTTCTGGAAAAATTAGGAAGACTCAACATTGCAGCAGATGAAATAATCGTGTCTTTCGATGTTGTTTCACTCTTCACATCCATACCATTAGATCTGGCAAGGCAATACACAGAAGAATTACTCCACGCATATTACGTGGATGTTCCTACATCTGCCTTGCTTGAACTCTTGGACTTATGCCTAGAAACAAATTTTTCATTCTCACAAGAGTTCTATCAGCAGCAAGAGGGAGCCCCTAGCTGAAGTAAAGATGCAAAAATTAGAAGCTACTGCCCTACCACTGGTAAACCCCAAGTTATAGGCACACTACGTTGAGGACACGTTTATCATCGTTAAATGGACCGACTGGAAACACTGCACAGTATTATTAATTTGACGATACCTGGAATAACCTTTACGCTCGAAAAAGAAATTCACAACAAACCACCCATTCCTGACGTTCTCGTACAGCGAAAGACTGACGGGACCTTTCAAACATCAGTTTACCGCAAAGAAACTAATGCGGATGTAATCCTACATTATGAGAGCAACCACCATGTCACCCACAAATGAAGTACCGTCAACACCCTCATCAATCGAGCAGAAACCCACAGCTCTACCACAGAAATTTACCAAATTGAACTCACTTATAGATTCAAACTGTTTTCTAGCAAAGGTTACCCTACAGATTTGTACATAGGTGCATGAAACATTAGGAATTAAAAGAAAAGGATAACGAACTAGATTGTTCCGATCAAGTGCCCACATTAAAAAAACTGGCGAACACTCCCATGCATTATGAACGTGTCTGAACTTTTTGAAAGACACCTGCAGACGCACCAAATTTACGTGGCGCACAAACTAACAACTAACCCTCGAAACCAGCTTGTACACCCTAAGGATAGGGTAGGCTATTTAGATAAAAAAAGAAGCCGTTTACAAAATCCCGTGTAACAGTTGTAACGTGGTGTATTGCGGCCAAACAGAAAAATCGGTCTCTACACGCCTACACGAACATCAGTTGGCTGTAAAGAGACGAGAACGCCTGTCTTAAGTTGCTATGCATACACTAGAAACTGGGCACAAATTTGCATGGGACAAAACGCGCAATGTTGGCTTTTGCCCATTGAAGAGAGGCCGGGAGTTCTTAGCAGCCATTCATTCTGATGACTCGTGCGTTAATTGGCGGATCAAATTAAATGCGGTGTACAACAATCTCAAGGAAGTGGAAAAGGTGGTAGCCAATCCGAACGAGATGTCCTATCACAATTACAACTATCGGCAGGACTAATTCAGCAATATCGATTTTCTGGCACGTTTTAAATTTTAACTGTTTTTTGCACACTTACCACAAGTCTGATGACGACCTGGGGAACCAGCGTCAAAAATTTACCTTATTAAGTTACTTATTGTTTCCCAAGGAACTTCTTTACTGCGAATTATACTACTTGGGGTGCCCGTCTTCCAATTTATTCGTATATATATATATATATATATATATATATATATATATATATATATATATATATATAAATAGAAAGATTAAGTTCTTTTGGGAACAAAAATAACTTTTATTGTGTAAATTTTCGAATCTGGTGCCCCAGTTCGTCGTCAGACAAAATGGGAGATGTACAGAAAACAGTTAACCTTAAATAGTGCCTAACACAAGATTCTATGGTTGGCTAGAGTTTGAGCCAATAGACATCCAGAGTTTGAAGTTATCTGATCGATAGTGGCTGTTTTTGCATCAACTTGACCTTGAGAAATTTTGTAATTGGTATCTAAATCGATATGCCTGTTAATGCATGCCTCGTCTGAGTGCATTGCCTCCAGGAATTGCGGCTTCTTCTTGTTGGGCAGGCGCCAACGATGCGGGTATCCTCCCATCCAAATAGGTGTCCTGTGTTCAGTGTGTGCATGGCTACCTGCGATAAAGGGTCTCGTCTCCTCACCGCTAACTGATGTTCATGTAAACGGGTGGATAGAGGTTTTCCGGTTTGGCCACAATAAACTGCATCACAACTGGTACACGGTATCTTTGTAGACGACTTCTTTTCTATTGAAATAGCCAACCCTGTCCTTAGGGTGTACAAGCTGGGTGCGCAAAGTTGTTGTTGGTTTGTGCGCTATTTGTATATTGTGTTTCTTGAGCTGTCTTTCAACGAGCTCAGATACATTCTTTACATACGGGAGGGTTCGCCAGTTTGTTGTTTTTGACGCCTGGGAGGTCGTAGCTCTGGGAATACATTTTTCTTTTAACTGTTGTCGTCGGATGCATCGACGGACAAAGTCAGGTGGATATCCATTTTGGGAAAATAATTTGAAAAGGTATTTCATTTCCGTTCGATATGTTTCTTCATCGGAACAGTGAGTTTTTGCTACTACCCTTTATATATATATATATATATATATATATATATATATATATATATATGCACACTGAAAAACGGGTATCCCAATAAATCTAATTTGAAATAGATTGGTCTTTTGGAATGAAATATTACTTATTGCGAGAATTTTCCATTCGTGTTCATTAGCTTTTCAACAGTTATATAAATTATTTACATAAAAAGCTAACTATTTAACCCTGTCCAATCTGGGATTCTGTGTTTGGCCGAAGCCCATGCCAATACGTGTCAGTTACATTTCATCATCCAGTCAGTACTGGCTGCGCTGTTTTTTCATTTGACCTTCAGGATATCGTGCGTCGCCTTAAAATTGAGTTACATCATCTGAGAGCATTACTGATATGCCTGAATTTTGCAATTTTACATTTTGTTCCCAGATAGCTAACGCGCCTTTTATGCTGGAATTTCTCCCTCTCCTCGGTAAATTTAAGACCTTAAGACATACCCTTAAGAGTCGCCACACTTTAAATCGATATCAACTTATTAATTTATATGTTTTTAATGTAAGAGCGAAGAAAGGGTATGGGTGAAGCCATAGCCGAAATGGATAAAACCGAGAATATATCAATGCTGAGCCCGCGCACATCCCAATTTCTCCTTCCTTACCGAGGAAAGTGGAGGAAGCTGCAACATCGATGGTGGCTGTGTTATACGCACCATCGAACTTCCAAACGGATGAAAGTACTGGTGAGCACGGGGATTGTAGAGATTTCCATGAACCATGCGACGAGGCATAAACAACGCAGGCAAGCAGACATCAGAAGAGGCTGAAAACGGAGCGAAAAAAGATGACTAGCGATTGAAGTTAGACGCATAAATAAGATGTTTAAGTTCCGAGTGCAATATTAGCCTGGGCTAAGGAAGAGCTGATAAAGAATTACAGCTTCGCGTTGCGTTATTAGCGGCCTATCTAATAGGTTGGCCACCCAAATGCGCTGCTCTACAGATCCCCAGGAATGCGGTTATCGGGTAGGGCAGAGACCGCGCAAATGCGCATGCCGCATTAGTGACTACGCCAAATCCCACATCCTATTTGGCTGAAAGGCTCGGACAGTCTAAAAGTGCATGTGGAAGGGCAGGGAGAGTGCGGGTGAGAGTGGGGAATCCACCCTCATGTCACACCAGTGCATTCTTCCCAATAATAACTAGGGCGTACTTGAATATATTACAATGCGCTACCCGGCGGATAACTCAATTCATTTCAGAACGGAGTGTCAGAATGCAATGAATCCATTTTTACAGCGAAATCTATAGCGCATCCACGCATGTGAACTCCAAGTCGCTTATACAGTAGTCTGGCACATGTCGTGGGGATCAGATCGATCGTGCTTGGTGTAGACGAAGGGCTCAAATTTATCCTTCACTGCGTCCCACCCATTTCCGGTTCTCTTAATATTGTGCAGGAGGGTAGAGTGTGCTAGGGGCAGCAAACGTCGCTGCCACGCAAGTTCCTGTCACTACGTCCACTCCGTGGGACACGCAGTGGAAATCATCGCGTGCGACGATCGAACTGTTATCTGTTAGCTTCTCTGTGGGTGCTCAGCGCGGCCACGGATTGCAGATGCTGCTGCGGCATTCAGTTGGATGAAGCTGCGACATAAGTGGATGGTCAGGCCTGACAGATACACAGTTCTGGGTCACGCGATGGTGTTCACCTTGAAAATTGATTCCTTATGAAAAGCTCACAGGTGGTAAGCGTAGTACATGGTGTGAGAGGCCCGCCACCACTTCGCACACTGCATAGACTTGCAAAGGGCCATTGGTGCCGAAAGTAACATTTTTCTGCCCAGAAAGGACATATTTGGTGCTTTGGTGTGATACGAAGCGTACTGCACAGAGCAATGTGGTCTCCGTACGCATGGCACTTGGTTCGAATTCCTCACTCAAGACAATTGGACACGCACGCAACAAAAGCCGTGTCTTGTGAGGCTGCCAAATGCCGGGATGACTGAGGCTTCTTAGTAGGGAGAGTCAAGTTGCAATGTAATCTTCCGTATGCGGTGTATATGTTGAGTGCGTGCATGGTAGAAGCCTTGCAACCGTAAAGCACGAGTTTTATGGCGAGTACGGAAACGGTAGTAGGCAAACACCTGTATGGAACGTGAAACTAAACCACGCCTGCTATAAAGATATAAGTAATTAGTTGTGTATAATAAATGCAGGTGCTGCGGACAACTTATCTTCACCGGTCCAGTGGCAAGACGGCATTAGGTCGACCGCAGGCGAACTCGGCAGCAGTGAATGGCTAAACTAACCAGCCCGTTTGCATTTGCAACACACGACCTGGTCCGTGCACGATAGGCCAGGTTTTCACAAAAAAACAAATGAGTGGTTTGGATCCCATTTGAGTAACACAACCTATTTCACCCGTGTGGCTTCTAGCGCAGACTAACTCAAGTGGGATTCGAACCGCTCTCATTTGGTTCTGGGAAAACCTGGCCCATCGTGCACGGACCAGGTCGTGTGTGGTGAATGCAAACGGGCTGGTTAGATTTGCCATTCACTACTGCTGATTACGCCTTCGGTCGTCCGAGTGCTGTCTTACCACCAAACCCAGGTGGGTGAGGGAGGCGCAAGTTCAACAGATGATGCGCAAGTATGCTATGACTGTAAACTAATTCACGCTTAGGTATCGTCCTGCACCAACTCATGTTTTGGAGCACACGGTGAAACCCCTAATTCGCAACGGTGGAACTGCCGTAACGATCTTATGTAGATTGAATAATAGGAGAGGCTTCCCAGTTTCTACAAGTACTATGCTTTTCCTCAATCTGAACTTTCAGCAAGCAGCCTCCAGGCGTTAACTTAGTCCATAGTTTTTGGAAATAGACGATTAAACTTCGTTTGGTTACCAAAATTTTACGATGGGCTACAAGTTCTCTGGTTTGTGGAAACATTTACGCAGCCATATTTCAAAGTTTTGCGGTGTTTAATGCATCCAACACAGTTAGTCTTACCATCCCAAACGTCATCAGTCTGGAGCGTAGGATTAGGGAAATTTTCGCACACATGTCTTAGAACGCGCAGCTTCTTTTCTAGCTCACAGCTCCTTTGCTTCCAGAGTCTAGCGTTCTCTGCGCTTCTGCCTTTCTGTCCATGAGCTGGCCTCGGCACCGAGCGAGGCTCCCGACGCGCAAGCTGAAATGAGGAAATTTGAAAATGGGGCATAGGTTTCGGTCTTACTTTAACCTGACCAGTTGCCTAAAGTGCAACACATATGAATGAAAAGAAATGGCATAACGGATATCTCCGAATCCTCAGTTCAACCAAATATGCTTTGAGGAAGAAGACTGCGGAACTGAGGAAAGTGGGCGACTAAAATGAGGTTGGGGTGGAATTCATCGGTAAACCTGACCCGGTAGACCTCGCTTGACTATAAAGGTCGATGCATCTACCAAAAGCCCGAATTTCGCCACTGCGTTTTGTTCTACCGTTCCTTAAGCTGTCGGAATAGCTGGAAAGTTAGGATTGGAATGTCCTTCTGGACTGCCAGTGGCCATGTGAACAGCCGTTTTTGTTCGCTTAACGAGCGTTTCATATCCTGGCAACGCTCCTTCGGTTTCAGTCGCGTCTTACCTGCATTGGTGCGAGGGTTGTCAGTGCAGAGAATGCGGGTTACACTTATCAACATCCAATTATCTATCTCATCTACAATAAATGACTTCCTGGACCGTTTCTGTTCCGACTGCAGGTGTTTATATTTTTCTCGCCGACTAACTGACATATCGCATTAACTTTATGCCTTTTTTGCATTAACAAATATGCATTACAATGCGCCTCTTTCGCAAGCATACGCTCTTTAACGTCATGTATGTGGCAATAATATGCGCATAATTCGACCTACTAAACTAAATTAAGTAGTAACGAAACTCAGATGACGGTTTAGGGTATGGAGATGCTAAGCCAACATTGCCGATGTTCGCATCCTTTCTCTCAGAGCGGTCAAGGTTTTGACTGAAAGATTGACAGATCAAATAGATTTGTGATCTGAATGCTATTCCCAATGGATACTAATACCCGTCTCGCTCTCAGTTATAATATAGAATGGTTCTATACTGCAAAGAGACGGATGCGTCTTAGGAACGACCTCAATTGAATTTTCGAAGGAAGAGTTGATAGTGGCCACAGGAAGTTTATTATGTTTAACATTCTGGATTTTGCTTTAAATTTCCATAGAGTGTACGACGAAGGCAACAGAACAAACCGTTTCTAAGTAGAAACGGGTCACGGTGACTTGTTTTCTGTTTTGACAGATGCCTGAACATTTGTTGGTAACAGCTACCAAATCAAGAGGTTAGCAAAGGTCCTTGCGCCTGGCTTAAAAGGATTAAGTAGGTGGTAAAGGCGGGCTAGCGCTCACGTTATCTTCATGTTGATTTGCCTTCCGGTACCCCTACGTAGGTGGCCTCTCGACTTCTTTTGGTCCCATCGCATCCTAGTGCAGTGTTGGATTTCTTCAGATTGTGAGGAGCCCACATTAATAAGGAACCTGCCTCCATGCAACACACCCGTAGGTTAACGCCCGTCTGGCCTGTATAATTCCAGGGAAAGTCACCTCGTGGAATGCGGTGGAGGATGCCAAACTGTGCAACTGTTCGTCCCTACGTGGTCGGCGTCTACACTTAAATCGACTGGTCAGTTTCTCGTCACTTCTCTGAGGGCTAAAAACTATAATTCCTCGTATTTTCAATGGCTGTCCATGTCATTAGCGGAAAATATTTTCCGATTTTTTTTCCATAGCAAACCACCATAAGTGCGTCATTCGTTGCCCTTTCTTAATTCCTGCCACACCAAAGTGATTTTTGTTCACTGTATTTGTTTCTCATTATGCTACCTGCATATCTTGGTAGATTTCCGCATCTAATGCAATACGGCGCTTTAAAATGCTCGATAAATCCATAAAACAGCCAAAATCATCTACCTGCCCTCGGTCTTTCTTAGATATGACAATATTGTTAGCAACCGCAGTGGACTCGCCAGCGGCTACCGCTACCCGCAATACTATTAAAATTTCTTCACTAACTACATTCATAATTTAGGTGCTCCCATCATTTTAATGGCTACAATGCTCGTGGACCTACCTGCGATAGTCCAAAGTTAACTATTGATACGATTACTGGGAGGAAAAATGTGGACCAATATATCCCGCTACCTAAACAAAATAAGTAGACATGTATAACATGAAATTATAAGTGACACATATTCAACTGCGACGGATCCAAGAGGAAACTTGCAGCGAAAGTCCAAGAAAATTGCCACCGGGCCGCCAGCTGCTCCTTGTCACTTATCGGAGATTCATGCGGGTTTTATGCACTGGCTGCAGTTGACTTGCCCGAATGCATCATGCAAGAACGAAATGAGACAACCAAACACACAGAGGGAAGATGGAGTGGGGTAGTTTAGTCTGCTCCACGTAGTATGGTTTAGTAAAAATGTACGTTCTTCAATTGACTTAGCAAGAATGGAAATATTGGTGGCTTTTTTTGGTGGTATAGTACCCCCCTTCGCGTGATTACGCGGGTTTCAATGACAGTTGTAGATGGACCAAGTAATTGACAAATGTAGTCAAGGCAAGTAGCTAAAAGGCGAAAAGTTTTCGTTTCACATCGGCTTGTATTTTAAACAGTGACTCTGGTAAAGAAAAAATTCGGCTTCGTTTGCCGAAATGCAGAAATTACGTACATACAGAGAACGAGCTCTTCGCGGCAAGCTGAACGCTAGGTCCGAATTTTCTCTTGATCGCAAACCCTCCATTTCCACAGAATTCTCCTTTCCTGTCGAGTTATCCGTTCTGGTCGAATTCACCTGCCTTGTGTTGGAAGGCTGCCTCGCGGTAGCCAATTTTCTCCTCACCATGAAAATTGCTTGTTTTAGGTTGAGGATTTGCATTCGCTGCTGATTCACTCTTTCCAAAGCTGTTTCGAAATTCTTCCTGAAATATCCACGCATAGGGAGGGGTTGCAGTTTGTGAAGTTCTGTTTAACTAAGCAGAATTTCACTTGCACTCTTGACCTTCTAGATACAGCAGTTGCTAAACGAATCACTGCAGCTGATTCAACGCCAGTTAGCACTTCAGAATAGGCTTGCCATCATTGACGGTATCTTCACAGCAGCATGAGTGTTTACGAATGTTCACCTTTCACCACAAGCGTGAATGTAAACAAATTCTTAACCTACTTGCCTAAAGGGAGGGAAATGGCAAGAGGAAATTTCCCATCTGCAGTAGCTCCCTTATAGCCCATGTAAGAGATAAGTGCAGTATTCGGAAATTGCGCTGCTTGGAAACATATGGCAGGAGCAACCCGACTAATGCAGACAGAAAGACCACACGGTGTGATGAAACGACGGCTAAGCGTTCATAAGCTGCTGCTAAATGCGTTAAAACCGACATATTTTTAAATTAAATAAAGTTACCATTAAATTTAAACATTAAATTTTCAATTATTATCAAACCGAAACCATGATTTTGAAGTTATCTATGAGGGTTGCTTGGAAAACCTAGAAAAAGTGGATTAAATCCCTTATTTAAGACTCTAATTCCCACAGCAAACGGATCGACCATATTTTTGCAGCTCTAAACGAGGCTCTTTCTCTTGAAAGCGTCCGGCCCACTCCCTCATACGTATGTCCCGATAAACAGAAGTGGGTGAATCCTTTCCATTCCTGGACGTATTTGCTAGCAGAAAACACTACGATGACGCTCACGAAAAGGTCAATTGAATGAAACCCTCTATCAAACAGTATGCAAGCTTCCATACTAGGAGTGCCCGTCAACCGCAGTAGGTTCATTACCATAACCAAAACTCCTGTCAGGCATGGTGAGGACTTTGTCAAAGTTGAGCGCTCGTCTACACTTTCTTATTCAGTGGTAAATGATGCATTTTCCTGGAGATTCTCGAAACTTTCTTAGAATTAAGTGGATGCGTTGATAAATCCAATTGAAGGACGTTAAATATTTGCAGTGACTTGAGTCAGGCGTGAACCATGACCCTCCAAACCAATCCTGGATAGCACGAGAAGACAGCAAAGTGAGATATTTGTTCTCTGCGTTGTTGTCTGTGACAGCGTTGGCCCTAGCAAGGCCAAAGCTTGCGCTAACAGTGTTCAGTAACGTATGATAGGAAGAGGGGGCCTATGATTTGTCTGCCAAAACGGGTTACAATTAAGATAGACTTGGCCAAAGCAGGAGTGAGGCTGGCTCAAGTAACGTTTCTATTGGGCTACGCTGATTCCACATCAAGCCATAGCTACCGGCACACACACTACAAACGTAAAATTTCGCACCAAATCAGGCATTTCGCTCAGTTCCAGAAACCCGTTGATCGGTGCATGTAGGTTGAATCCTTGAATTCAAGTGTAACGGCCGGAAAGGTTAAAAAACAAAAAAGAGTCCCTTTCTTTAAGCCTTAAATTCGTAGCGGATAAAATTTCTATCAAAGTAGTAAAAGGAAAAATTTCTTCCTGCGTTTTTTCTATAAAAGCACTTTAGTAGCCATTTTTAGAGGATACTTTCGTGGGGATCCGAATGACTCTCTTCCAAAAGCAGAAATGTTAGTAGGGCTGAAATATCTTACGATTAGGCTACATGAGAAATAAATACGAGCAACATACTAAATAATTTGTTTGAATCGAAGCCAAATTTCCGAAGTTCAGTAAGGATGTCAGGCTTCCAATCGTTACGCATGAATTACGATCGCAAAGTTTTGCTTGAAGCTAGGAAATGGGAAAATTGTGCAATTCGCAAAAATCAAACGCGAGAACAATTATAATTTCTGCACAGGTGCCGAAACAATAAGATTCTAACAAAATCTGTGCGCGGGAAGCCTGCCATTATATCTACCCTGCAAAAATTAAAATTTTCGAACGAGCAACATATTCGATTTTGCCGCAATAACCTTTCCTTACGCTAAATCGATTTTCTAAACAAAACGATTACCCACGTATCAGAATTTGAACGACAAAAGAAGTGGAGACTTTAAGTCAAAAATGGATGACTAATTCTCTGTCAGTTTATACGGACGTGAAGTCCTCAGCAAAGATCGTAAATCTGTCTTCTAGAGTCCTTACAGTAACGGAAGAGAACGCGCTTTCAAAAGGAATGGAATACAATCATTTTGATTATTTACTTGGAATTCCTTGCAGGCTTGGAATCTATCATAGCAACAGTAAGCCTCACTGAAAATGAAAGGGTTTTCGATTCGAAATGGCGCTGTCCAAGCCTTTAAGGATCGGAATAATTTAACATCCTTATCACCTGACGGAAAGAAAGCATTAAAAGATGTGAAAACTGACCAAGATATTTACATTCTCCCCGCAGTCAAAGGTGGCTTAACTGAATAAATCAGACTACAAGCAAAAGATGCTTTCACTATTAGAAGAAAGATCTAAGTATAGGCCCTTTTCCACGGACCCTACAAAGGGACAGATCTCATTTATTGATAAAGTGCTGAAGCGCCTCACAGGGACGAATCTACTGTCAGGAGAAATTGTAAAATCCCCGAAAAAATCCGGACCAACCATCTCGGAGATCTATGGTCTGCCTAATGTTCACAAACCTTAAGTCCCGCTGCGAACGATAGTATCATTAATCGGTGCACAAAACTACAAAATTTTGAAGTGACTATTCAGACAACTGCACACACCTACGAGGGGTTTTGAACATCCATTCAGAACTCTATAGAGTTTCTAGACAACTTAGGAGGAAAAAAATCTCCGCTGATGAGATAATGGTTTCCTTTGAGTTCGTTTCTTTGTTGACATCCATACCGATAGATTTAGAAAGGCTATGCACTAAGGAAGTCATAAAGTTCTCTAACACGGATGTTCCCATAGCTGCCTAGCTTTCTTGCCGTAATGAAATTGCAGAAATCTTAATCTATGGCTCTTCCGTTAATTAAGTCATAGTTATGGGTACGAAATCTCGACGAAACAGTTGTTGTCGTTAGAAAGAACCAACTAGGAAAACTCCACAACACCATCAACTCAACCATTCCGGTGATAAAATTCACCCTCGATAAAGAAGTTGACGATAAACTCCCATTTCTGGATGTTCTCGTAAAGTGAAAGGCTGACGGAACATTACTTACATCCGTTTGCCGCAAAGAACCATATGTGGAACTAATTATACACTGTGAGGCAACAGCCCGATTTCTCACAAGAGGAGTACCGTCAACAGTTTGCTACACCGAGCAAAACCACATTGCTCTGACGAGGAATGCTACCGAATCGAGCTTAATTACCTGTTTTAATTATTTCCCGAAATGTTTAGCCTAAAGATTTTGTACATCGATGCACGAAGCAACAAAGGTCAAAATAAAATAAAACAAGGCAATTACAATCAGGTGCCTTAATCAAATACATGGCGAACCCTTCCTTCTATAAGGAATGCGTATGAACTCGTTAAAAGACACTTGCAGAAACACCAGATAAACGTGGCGCACAAACCGACGACTAACTTACGCACTCAGCTTGTACGCCCTAAGGATAGGATTGAATATCTTGATAGGAAAGAAGTCGTCTGCAAGATACCGCGTGATGCCTGTGATGCCGTATATTGCGGCCATATGCGAAAGTCTGCCTCCAAGAAAGGCCGAGAGTTTCTTGAGGCCATGCACTCCGATAAAGTATGCATCAATCGTGCCCATTGTGTTAGATGCCGTGTGTAAAACTTTCAAGGAAGAATGGAACAGATGACAAACAATCAATAAATACAGGCACACACAGCGGCCGCTTATTGGTGCAAATGCGACATGAGTAGCGATTTTTAGGTGCTTTTGAAATTTTATTATTTTTTTCACATTTACTCAAGTCTGATTATAATCTGGGGAAGCAGCGTCGAAAATTTACCAATAAAGTTTCCTATTTAATCCCAAAGAACCTCTTCGCCTTCTAATTATAATTCTTGGGATGCCGGTCTTCCAATTCGTGCGCACAAATCTCCTGCAGATGGATTATGAGGTATTTGTGGCTTCAGTGCTACTCTCCGACAAACAGCAGCTCCTTCGTGTGCAACATCTTGATTCGGCACTCAAGCGTCTATTCAGAGCATACGAAGGCCAGAAAGGCATTACAACATTATTTTACGGATTCATCTTTTACAGCAGATGATTGTACCAATCAAAGGGTAGTTTAAAAAGCGATTTATACAGAAATGGATACCAAAAAAAGACAAACGAGAACCAGGATGATATTTTCGGGTTTATTCTTCATCAACAGTAGCTACACGCAATCACAGGTTTGTTGTAGGACGTGGTATTCGAAGCCATTTTCGTGTTATCACCGAGCGTTAAGGCCCAAACTTTACCTTGGAGTCAGGGTTTGCTACGTGACTGCTTGTGAGGCTTCTGCATTTAATCCCATGGCGCGATCGGACGGGCACATCCCGTGACCCGATCGGTAGATGATAGATGACGATGATGAGTGAGTGATTCCCACGTAAAACACCAGATGGAGCGTTAAAATGACCCAAGGGTGTGTGTGGTCAGGCCAGGTAAAATCGATCACCACTTAGAGGGGAAGCCCAAGTTCTAAGCTGTCGGAATTATGCATGATCCCATGGGGATGTTGGATTACCCCGCATTCGTCGATAGCAAGCTAAACCTCCGGTTCAATCGGAGACAGTATTCGTGTGCTTTGCGATGCTAAATTTTAGGAAAATCACCCGAAGACATATGGCGGAGATGGCTACCCAAGGTGTCAGATAAAAATTGTAATCCTGCGTTCAATGTACCTCTTCTCCTGAAACCTGCGAAATAATTTGCTAATGTTTCAGTCAAAAACAGCCCTGATTAATATGCTCACAAAATGCTTTCAGATGGGTGGGCATCGGTGCTCTCACTGTTCTGTGCACTTATCCTTAAATGGCCACACCAGGCAACGAATTCACTTATGCTAAGATTGAAAAGCTTCGGATCTTCGGTTGGCTTAAGTTTCCTTCCACTTGCTAAATAACCCTTCAAAACGGCTTTGGCATCAAATAAATAAATCAATCAGTCATAGAAAACTCACAGTCTCTTCAGGAAAACAAACGATGGCGTCTACAGTCAGAAAACGACTTACTCAAGGTTGACTGACGTTTCTCGTAGACTCTGCAGAATGTCATCTCTCAGGAAGCCATGCAAAGCAGTGTTTTGTGCCTAAAATGCATCCGAAACATAAGTACCAGTCGCTCTGTCCTGCTTCGTCTACAATAGCAATTCACTTACGATTCAAGTGAAAATTCGAGTCTCAGGACGTAGTAGAGAAGAAGTAGATGCAATTGCTGGGACAAGAAATTTACTCACATGACATTTCGGTTCATACTCAAACCACGAGCAAGTGCAGTATTTATAGGATGCAGTCGCTATGCTACCACGTACCTATGTCAATTGACGTCTACCCCCCTAATGCTGCGATAATGGTTTGGGGACCGGTGCATTCGCGTCTGTAATCGCTAAAATTTTATCCACTGCTGGCGTGATGATTACTCCCCGGAACTGACCTGAGTGATCGTCTATTCGCTCCCCGAGTGGTTAACGATTTCAGCCATACTATGCCTCGGTCATCATCATAGTTGATAGTCCCTTGGGTTGTGTGCAGGTGAACAATGTTTCCAACGCCAGAGCCAGGTGGCCGAGCCATCACCACGCCAACTTCCAACACGGCTAATGAAATATCAGAAATTAAAGACGTGAATGCTGGCCGTTCATCGGCAACCTTCTGGGCGCTAAATTGTGACCTATGACATTAATCAGTATGTGAAATGTAAATCTTCTTCTCAAAGTTCTCGTGTTATTAGCCTGTTTATTACAAAAGCTTGTGATGAATTTTTGAAAAATTTTTAAATAGAAGGTGGCATACTAACCCACAGTATTGGGATGACACGCAGCACCCTAAACAACTCCAAATTCTTGTCTTCACTTATGCCCGAGGATGAATCCGATACCTCAGGTTAACAAAATTCCTACTTCAGTGATCGACTTTGCTTCTTTTCGGTTGCTATCAGCAATTTACCATATTTTCATTCGCCTAGTTCATTCACTTCCTACTTGGAACAGTCAACACATACAGCTTTTCATCAAATGCTGCTAGAATTAATAAACAAACACCCTAACCTTCGGCACAGTTTCAAACTTTTTACCGCCACACCTTATTGATTAATGTTGACAAGGTATACCATTCGACACATATGTACAAAATTAAAAGGCAGCTGCCGGGGAGATCTGCATATGAGTTCCATCCTTCCTATATTTCAACAATATGCAATCCTATTTCAGTAGCTAGAGGTCTGTGGTCTTACCTTAATGTCATCTTCGGCCAGTTCTTCTTTACACTGTGTAGCCTTGTCCTCAAATTCCACTTGCGGGGTTGGATTTTCTCGTTCCGATAGCAGGCCCTTGATATCCAGTCCCGTCTCAGCCTCAGCAACGTCGAGTAGATCTTGTGTTTCTGTAAGCAACCGCTAAAATGATCAACTTTACGACATGTGGGAGAGACGTTCTACTGATGGAAATATAGTAGGTTGTTTTTAAAATTATATTGTATGCTCGTTTTGTTGACATTTTACTATCGAAGTGTAGTTTTGCCGACTTAATTGAAGGATGGAATGCTTTGAAGGCCCAGTTTAGTAGTCTTCACCTAGCGGTGCCCTAATCATAGTTTTGGGTAACAGGACATTCGAGTCAAGGCTCTCTAACCAGCAAGCATTACATCTGCCGTCCTAGCATTGAATCATAGACTTCTGGCAGCCGGAAATATTATAAATTCGATTGGAACAACCTAGAAGGATCCCATCGGTGTGAATTCGACTTCCACTATTTGACACCACGTCTCTGTGCGAATAGAAATCCATAGATAAACTGAACAGGTAGACTGGATGGCCTTTTTTGAATAACTCCTGTTAAGTTGAATGTTTCCCGTTAAGCGTATTTTTATTTTGACGAAAGTTGAAATGATGGCCTAACGTAAAACATGCTGAACGCATGGAATCACACGAAGACTGCATTTTATTTATTAAATAAAAGTTATTGTCTTATTTAAACTTAAATAACGAAAAATTATTTTAGATCATACCTAAACCTAGTCTGAGCTATGCAACGAATTTCATTCCTATTAACTGGCTTTACAAATTGAAAAGTACCGCCATTATAAGTAAATATCCTTGTTGTTGGTGGAAATTAAAAAATGGGTTAAAAATTCATCTATGCGTAGCAATCCGTTTTTGGACAGTGATGTTTGCGCCAGCCTTATGCGTAGCCTGTGAGCCGAAGGCTAAACTCACTTCAAGGTCTTCGAATTCTTCTTGCCATCGGAAAACGTGCTGAATCCAAAGGTACAGGCGACCATTAAAAGTCAGCTGATCCTATTCTTTTAAGGTCCTAAGTATTAAGTCCTGACAATAAGCACTGGTCTTTCTTTTAAAATGCAGCTCATGTCACCGATTTTAAAGCCCTTCCTAGAACCGATTACTGTCAATTAATTAAAACGACCGGTTTCAGCTTCCAAAATGCATGTTTTGTTGACACATTTAGATCGTTACCAGGAAGGTTGCCAGAGGATGGTATAACGTAGGCCTCGAAGTCGTCCTAGTGTGTGCTGAGAGCCTAAATGATGGACTATGCACTTCTTGACTCTGTGACGATACCGGATCCAGGAGGCTGAGTGAGGAGAGAGTGCGGCAGATTCTGCGCAAGTCTGTTAAAAAATAAAATAATTCACGTGCCACTCACCTTCCTATGCCCGCCATA
The DNA here is from genome assembly GCA_017591395.1 of Schistocephalus solidus. NCBI lineage: Eukaryota > Metazoa > Platyhelminthes > Cestoda > Diphyllobothriidea > Diphyllobothriidae > Schistocephalus > Schistocephalus solidus. The sequence continues at coordinate 27,331 of WEDG01001765.1, forward strand.
CCACCGGGAATACGGTGGACAGGTAGTGTGTTTCATGATTTGAATGAAACTTTATTTTTGCTGGGGTCTGCGTCTTTAGAAAGAAAAGATCTATGCACTCCGAGCTGGTGATGATAGGTAAATGCTTAGTGCAAGCGATAACAAAGATAATGAGTACCTACTGGACAGTGACCCGACAAAGAAGCCGGAAATCGCAAAGTTACCCTCAAATTGGTGAACAAATTATCGTCCCAAAGCAAGGTTACCACGAATACCGCTTACGGGTGTCTCTTTCGCCAAGGGAATCTGGAATCCAGAGTTCCCATGCATAACTGATCGGAAGATAGCACTCTGTTCTTTTACGCTCATTCAACATTTTCAAACGAAATGTCTTTGCATTGCCCTCTCCTTCTCCGACATCGGGGGCAGCTATAACCGACTCCTTGCTTACGGTGTTTAAGTCCATTTTCAGGACCATTTCATTCTGTGGGACCTGAAAATAATAAAAAACACATGAGTGATTAAATAGAGTAGCTCTGAAAATGGTTTCGTAAGTTCTTTGAAAACACCCATTTAGCATGCTACCAGTATCTAATGTATTCGTTCCGCTGGGGAAGAGCCCTAGGCACATTCTGGATGAGTATTTTAGAGCTTGGTATTTTTAACCTCTGAAAATATTTTGTCATTGCTGAAAGGCAGGAAAATTTTGATTTACCAATGAGAAGTTATTGTAATCGTTTTCCTGATATTCTGACATCCCTTGGTGGTCAGATGATGCTGAGGCCCAACAGTACACAACCTCTTTGAAAAAGTTTATTTAGATCCTGCGCTATGCAGTGCGGGGAATGAATCCACATCGCTGTTTTTTTGTAAGTTCCGCATTAATTAATCCCCAGGACACCTATTTTATACAAATCCTTGACTGAAGTCCATCAGCCATAACTGCCAATAAGCAGTTAGTAGTATATATTGGGGCTACAAGATACACCCTACTGGCAGCGAACGTACTCATCTTTAGTTATTACTTGTGCTTCCAGTAGGGTGTATCGTGCAATCACAATATACACCGATATGGCTCCCTCGTTTTCAGCACATCTGCATAAAAAGTATTTGTTTGGCTTCGTTTATTGCCTAGGTCAGGATGTGCTCACAGTTCTCTCCCGGTGTTCAAAATTTTGAGTATAACCTGGGCAATGCATTTTTCCGTTAAAATGGCTCAGAAAGAAGACGTCCAAAATAATTAACCACGCAAATGCAGCATTTTCCACAACTAGAACTTTTTGAGGTTTTATTTCCTCAGAAAATTAGTCTACAAGATGCTTTGTGGGCTTAGACTGAAAGCTTCCTATCGACTGCTTTGTGAGAAGTTAGTGAGTAAGTTTTTACTAAATATAAAATCAGCACTTGGAAAAGTGGTGTATCGACCAGAAAGCACAGAAGGAAAGTTGTAGGATTCACTAAAGAGACGAACCCTTTGCAGCTGTGTCATGCAGCGACAGCACACCACTGAAAATTGTGTCTAGGCTTCTAGTTAGTAACTCTGTTGTCAATATGGTGTATCCTTTACCCACGATAAAAACAGCTCTCTCCAACGCCAAAGACTCACCGTGAGTCTGCTGAGTTTCATATGTGCTGACGCCACTTTACTTCGACTGGGCGAGGCCAGAAGTCGAAACTTGACCTTTTGCTGTTTGAGGGCATCGCTGTTGGGTCGGAGGAAGTGCTCGGCAACGGGGAGTCGGCATTTGAAGACGCTAAAACCGCGAGACCAAAAACAAAACTACCGCGTCAGTAAGGAACGGATCAGATGTGGAGCAAGAGTGGTAAGGATTACTTATATGACCCCCAAAACAGGACTGAGAACGAAAACCACCCGAAATGCAGCTTTGCGTCAAACTTTAAAAAGAAAGTCAGATCACGTTTAGGGTTAGGGTAAGTGCTAACTGTAGTGTTCGGATTCGGCTTCTGTGTATGTTTACATTGGAGGCTAGTGTTGTGCGTAGGATACGAGAATAGTGACCCTTCCTGAAACTATGCACCGGGTAACCTTTATTACTCCGGTGGGGCGCAACTATTTCCGCTTCTTCTTAGAGAACCATATTAGTAATCCTTATCCAAGCTTCTAAGCGAAATTTCTGTTAACGGAGACCATTTAAGTAATCCTTACCATAACAACTGTCAATTCAAGCTTGCCTGGGTGGAAACTCATGCATTACAAACAAAACTGACGCTTTGAACACTGTACTGTCCATTTGGTCCTATTGCAGTTTCGGGTTTATAGTGATACCAATAGAACGTACTGAGGTCCTACTATAAATAAATAACGAGAAACATTCTTCCAATTTGCGCTGAGCCCAAAACCACCCATTTTCAAAGATTTCAACATTTACTGGAATAAAAACATCTGTCGACTTATCATTTTGTCATGAAGATACTGTGACCTGAACCGTTTGCCATTCATTTTCATTTTTGCTAGCACACTGAGGTACCTTTAGTTAAAACTGTAACTCCGGTCAAATCGGAATGAGAGTTGAAAGCCGAAAAATTAGTGACAGTCAAACATGCAGGCAAACCTTGTGTCTGGTTTCTGGCCTTTCAGATTCAGCTTTAGCATGAAAGGAGGACACACGAGGAAGGAGCATACTGAATATATGTATATAGTTACTTGATCTAATTACGGCATTTGTCATGGCTGATATAGAGACTACCCCCACCCACGGTATTCGCGAGGGCTGGGGACCGCAGCAACCCCTGTAAATAGCTGAAATCCCAAAATAATTTAGAAACCTCTAAAACGCTTATAACAGCCTATTTTTACTGCTCAAACACCAAATATGTTTAAAAACTATCATCCTACAACATTACCCTTAAATATGCAGGACTTTTAAGTACATGTGAACACGTCTACGATGTTTTTCTTCCCCAATTTAGGCATACACATTTAACATTAGCATTTGAAGGTTGGTGAATCATATTCCACACTAAGAAATTTATTAAGCCATGAAATGGCGTGAAACTAATTAACAAATATTTTTATTATGCTGTATGAAAAAAATCACGAATAATGAGTCGATAAAAGGCAGGAGTGAACTGTACGCCTCTTGAAAGTACAAAGTAGTCGAAGTTAGCATTATTTTAAATCGCTGACTGAATACCGTCGGACTTTTACGCATTTCGCATGTGATCCACGTACTCCATGAATCCCGGAACCAACTGTGTGCCTGCGATCCAGCTTCAACGCATTCCACCCATGCTTTCCGCTGGCCACCTCAATGTACTCGCCGGCCAGGATCGGAATCGGCAGAAAGGGCATACCGGGCCACTTCATCTTCAGCCAGCCCCGAATCGTCTGAGTTGACGGACGAAGAGGTAGAGTCAGCTATTCTGCCGACCAACAACCGAGCCTGTTAATCCAAGGCGCCTCAGAGACTAACCCGAAACCTGAGTTTGGCCACGTATTGTTTGGGCAGCAGGTGTGAGCAAAGGCATCACGCGTCCTCGATACTGTAACAAACTTTGAATGACTGGCTGATTTCAAATGCCTGTGACGTGCATAGTCTCGTTCTTCTTTTGCGTCAAGTCGACGTGACACCATCCAGTTTCTGTCATTAATAACAAAAGTTTGACCATGATCGTATAATACTCGGTGTACTAAGCAATGTGCCTTCTAAACGGCTCACGTTGTAGATGCGTTGGACCAACACGGGAGCCACATCAGGGCACGACAGGCGTTATTCGGGTTGCGCTTAAATAACAAATGCCGAACGTGGGGGGTTGCGGGGGCGCGTCTAGGGGGCGGCTAGGGCCTAGGGGCCCCGGCCGCGCCAGCCACCTGCACCCTCTCCCATCTCCGGTCTTCTTGACTCATTCTTGACACCGGGCATAGGTGGGGAGGAGGAGAGAGTGCGGTAGCTGCAGTGCAACTCTATTATCACTTTAAACTAAATCACGCGCAAGTCACTGTACCTGCATCACCCTGCTGTGGAGCGTACGGTGAACCTCATCGAAACCGACGGTCAAACTATCGTACTAAGCGATGAGGATCGGACAGGCGGTTTCCAAAAGAAAAGCTCCGAGCGTCGAATCGGTTTCAGCAGAAGTATATAAGTACGTGATAAGCAGGGTCTGATCAGACCGAACACGGAAGCAGTATTTTAGTACTTTATCAACTGAACCATTTCCCACGCCCACAAACGCAAAGGGAGCCGCCGGGTGTGTGACAATCACCGTGGTGTCTGCGCCTTCAACGAGCATATTTTACAGCGTAACATAATCTCCTCAAGACAAAGTTGTAACGGGCACTCCATCCAGAAACAGAATGCGGATTCCGGAGCAACTGAAAAACAAACAAACTGATCGTTGTAACCTGAAAACGGAAGAATTGCCATGAAGTTAGGAATGGCCTCTACGCCACCTTCCTTGATCCGGCCATGGTTCTCGACAATGTGATTGTGAATAGATATAACAAGTATTCCTGAAATCAGGGTGTACGAGGTGGTTGCACAGCTGTTTCGTAAGCTGCATGACGGAATGTTGATTTGTTTCACGGAAGACGAATCTCTAGCTGACTTTTACCTGGGTAAATGATGCGGACCGTGGATTTTCGCTGATAGACGCTCATACTGAGGACCTGTCTACAAGTAACATTACTTATCAAACTGATGGATGATTACTCAACATTCATTGTTTGCGGGCAGCAATCCATGTTTCAAAGTCCACTCTCTGCGAACTCGTATTTTTGGAAGACCGTATTTTTGAATAACGCAAGGAAAGGGGACACGCAACGGGGCGTGTACATCTGTGCCATAGGTTGTATTACGTTCTAATTCACTATAAACGTGGCTCAAATGAAGAAGAACAAGAACGCATAGCACACTTCATTGTAAAATGTCTCACATCTATAGACAACGTCGTGTACCTGAAAGACAGCTACTCAAGAAACATCAAGAGCAGGGATGGCATTGCAGATCAAATAGCCAAGGCACTTCATCCCTTTCATGAGCTGCAACTCAGGACTAGCCGTTGCCTCCCCATCAACACGAAGCTGAGGATCTCACGATCGGTATTGTATGCGACGAAGAAGTAAACAACGTTCAAGAGCCAAACACGAATGCTGAATGCGACCCGAGAGGAAAAAATTGCAGTTGGCCTAACAACTATGCTAGGATGGAACAGATTCAAATACTAAATTGCGGTTAAGTCGTGTGAATGGTTGAAGAACGGTTTATAAAGTGACTATTCAACGGTGTTTTCATTGCAGGTGTTCACAAACAAGGACCCCACGTGAATCTATCAAGCCGAGCTATTCGGGCTACTGCACTCCCGTAGATGTTGGAGCGGTTATATTTGAAGTCAACGTACTAGTAAATACCTAGAAGAAACGGCAAGCAATAAGGACTTAAAATGCCGCGATCCAACGTGACCAGCATCCCATCCCTGTCCACATCCCGCATTCTCAGCTGACCTTAAAGACACTGACTGCTTGCGTTAAACACCTTCGGAACTTTTGCAAAGCTAACATGGCCCCACATCAACAACAACAACAACAACAACATCAACAACGTAACTATCTACACCACTAACACCGGTATCACCAGCAATAATCACTCATCCTACCCATCGTTACCGCAACGCCACGGTTCGCGCCGGTCAAATATCTTTATATGCCACCGGGGTACAATGTAGGTCGACCGCTAGCAATACAGACAGAAATGAATACTTGATTCCTCTGTGATCATACATTGCGGTCGCGCATAGGCCTGATCTCGGACACCGGGGGCATCCGCCGCATCATAAGCACAGAACAGTGACCTGGAACTTACTAAAACCCGTCACACTAGCCTTGCATGCCCCACCCTCCTGGCACATTTAGGCATCACGTTAACCTATTCGGTCGTATATTTTAGCACGAAAGTAATCCATTAACCAACATAGCCCAGGTCTTTCCAGCGCTACTTCGCGTAAAACGTATACAAACGCGCTTTAGCAATGCACGGGCTCAACCCCATGGCATTTGTTAACTATTTTCTACACATCAGTAGAATGGCATGTTAAATTGGGGCATAAACTACGGCTATGCCAACCTCCGGCCATCTGGATTCTGTTTGGTTGTCGGAATGCGGCTCGTCAGGGAAGAGATGGTGAAGAGGGTGCACGGAAATCCTGTCACACTGTCAGCAGACTGATCTGCAAATCACAATTGCATCCACTTCTTTTGACACTCGTGAGCGCTTATGACGGTTGTAAATATCTTATTGCCAGCATCCTTAGCTTGACTATATTCGTGAGAGTCTTAAAATTACTACTTTCTTAGGCAAGATATGGCCTTACTGTAGAGTAAGACTTCGGGTGAGATATGAACAAATGTTCTTTAAATAGTTCCAACGTTTTATTTAAAAGCAACTACCTGGGTGTTTACAATTGAAGGATAAAATGCATACCTTGATTTGTGTTTCTTCGATGTATTCGTTTCCTAAAGTAAGATTACAAGAAAAAAGTTGACATCAATAAGTCACATCTGCGAGGTCATTTTATAGCACTCAGGTTATTGATTTAAGCACCAGAGATAAGACCTTCTTAAATCTTGACCTTCCTATAAAAATGCTGTCAGTCTTTTTAAAATTAATGTCCCGCAAAACCACAGATGCCTTCAATATTTTGCGGTGTAGTTTTTACATGTTTGGATTTTGAAAAAACGTTCCTCTGCTCATTACCTTTATCAATAGCAGAGGCCTGTGAAAGCACGTGACTCTCTGGCCCACCCTTTCGTTTACCCTGAAACGACATTACCTAGAAACGGAGTATAACACAGGCATGCACTTATCGTCAGTTGGTTATGAATCAATAGGGTAGCAGTCGGCATCTTGCTCCCTCATTCCATCTATAAAAGAACCGGTAATACTGCAAAACTGGGCCGTCTCGATGTAGGTTTCTCTGTTCCCTATAAAAGATTCCTGACTCAAGTACTTCCTGACAAATGCAGCCATTGAATTATAAAGTTCGGACGTCAAAAGTTATAACCTCTAGTGCGTGCCCCACAGCATGCTGGTGTCGTGCTGGTGAGCTAGACTTAGGCAGTCCTCTCCATTCCGTCTCCTATCTGGCTCTGATGGCGAGAAAGGGCCAGGCCGACCAGAGGTGGCCTAGGGCGCAGTGAATTACACAGCGCGTCAACGCGTGCCTTACAGGGCCATTCGCGTCATACCTAAGGAGGATCGAATCAACCCATCAGTTGGAAACCTTCCTAACCGAAAATTTTAGCGCGTCTTCCGAGATTCTCCCATGCGCAATTCACCCTCACTCCCTCCTCCACGCAAGCTGTCTGAGAATGTCAACTTGTGGCCGCAGTGACAGACTTGACGACAGGGCCTGCGTCTAAGGCGTGTTACCAAACAAGTGAGCGGACTCAGCACAGCGCGATAAACGCGCGTCGTGAGCCAGTCACACAGCCGTTTCAGTCTAAAGCACTTGTAGCCCATTCGGCTGTGTGGGGAAGTCAATTAAATACTAATCATGTTCCAAGTCAAGCAACGATATTTGCGGTTTACGTTAGCCAGCTCTAGTCAAGTCAAATGGCGTTGCTTTGTTTTGTCCACAACTGCGCCAGATCCGGGAGAGGGCGTTTGCCGTCTCTACCGCTATAGGAAACCACATTAATTCGTCAGAAGCTACTTCTATTATAGTTCCGAATAAGATAGCCGCGTAAGACAAGGAGATGGAAAAGACTAACATTAATACCGCGCACGTACTGAGCCAATGATGCTAAAGACAATCGTCAATGTGGGACCCACGATGCAAAACAACTGCAACTTGTACCTGCCACAAAGCCTTGAACGTGTCTAAGTTTACCTTAATATACTTCAGCTTCGAGCATGACACGTCTAGTGAATAAATTTATTTTCGAAGATCCAGCCGTCCACATTTCATTTTGCTTACGAGAGCATCGAGGATTTTCAGGCAGATGGAAACTTACTAGGAGAACATCAACTCTAGATCCCCGATGGTGCTTTTGCATTTAACACGCTTGCGATGACAGTACGCTGGGAAACTCACTATCGGGAGCGTATTTGCCTGTTTAAAACAATATAAACTGAGTGTAATTCCTAGTTAAATCTTGCCTCGCAGGTTCTCGTGATAAAATTGTCAACATCTCAACACATTTCTCTTTCTTGTTAAAAGCATTAGGTAATCTCTTAAAGAAAATATTTTTCGTAAAGTGCTGCATATTTTTGCGTCATGGATGTTCCGTATCAACTTCAGCATAAAACTACTGCCATCCCCCTTAAAACTCAGTTGTTCGGAGATTTCTACGTTCAGCACTTGACTGAAATATTTCCAATTTTGCGTTTGCAGAAGTGAGCGCATGGATGCCACGGAAGAATATCGCATCCACCCTGTTAGTAGTGAAGCCTGGTCATTTTTCTGTCTGGCAGGCATGATTTGAGCGGGTAAATGATTTAACTGTTCGAAGTCGGTCCAGCTACTTTTGGATAGATGAGGCGGAAAGTGTGGTTAGCCTAATCAAACACTTTGCTTGGCCTGTCAGTAAGGACGAGCTGTAAGAATCTGGGCCCTAGGCGGTCAAAAGCGGGCTTAAATCAAGGCTGTCGCCGAGGCGACCCGCATAAAAGGAAGTCTGCTTTGTACTACAGTCTAAAACTCGCCGTTTGTATGAAGACGGCTCTGAACCATGCTTTAGGAGCTGCCTCTCAGAGGTTGGCATTTTGCTCTCCTCAGGGTTTTTAGATCCTCGTCGCACTGAACTCCCTCGAACGATGCAAATCAATAGAAGTGGCGAATGCAGACCGATTACGGGGCATTGCTGCCGCTCAGAACACTTCTGCTTCCAATGTTAAACATCAAATCTTCTGAAGAAATAAGTAGCTTGGGTGGTAAATGTTGCAAGCAAATGTAACCGAGCTACAGTTCAAACACCGCTTGGCAACACCATTTAATTGTCCCTTGAGGGCAAACAGGCAATTCTACTGCCGTCATTGGGAACATGAACAATAAAAATTACAATTATATCAGAATATAAAATATTCCTGCGCCTTATGGTACCATATGCATTAACAGTTATATATCGTAACCTATTACTAATAGGCTAGTAAAATTCTCAGAGCAAGAAAATTTGGGTGGATAGACAAGAGAGAGCGTCGTAATATTTCGGCTTATAGCTGCCGTAAAAGGACCTTAGACTTTTTTCTCCGGTCGGTAAACGGTCTTGTTCAGATTATAAAAAGCGACTTTGGGCGAAGTTACCCTATCGATTAATCGTAATTAGGCCTAGTACTCTAATATGTGGTATTGGTAATATTTATATACATGCTGAATAATATTACAGATTGAGACAAGGGAAACTAGTATGACTATTATCCAAACTCGGGGGTTGCAACTCGCGAGGCTCGAAACGGCGACCGGTTGTTTCAAAGTCCAAACCCTTGAGCACCGGCTCGTTGTTCTGTCGGTTGCGATCGAGTTTAATAATTGGTTTTGGGACGCTGGCCTGTCGATTTACAGGAAATACTCGCCCCATTGTACAATGCTACTCATTCTCGAGTCCAATGGTTGGACGGTAAACTTTAAAAGGTTCAAGGACCAAATACTCCCGGTTTGAATCCCAGTATTGCAAGCCTGTGGCTGCCGATGGCTAATAACAGTGACGACGGCCATTCCAGTCTTCCCTGTATTTGTCAGCCTTCCTTCCTACTTTTATGTAAATTATGATAGTGTGGTGCGCACCAATCTGGCTACGGAACATGTATGTCCCGTTGTTCCTTGGAGATCAAGCTAGAACCCTAGCATGCAAACGTATAACGAAAAGTGGCATATGAAGATAATTTGGCACTGATCTCCCTTGTATTTTTCGGTATGACCTTTATTGAGAGTGCGTCCCAAGGCACAAAGGGACGAGTGAGTCCTGAAACTGATCGGAGAGCGCCTACTTTCCATCGATAATATCTGTATATCATGAGATACTGATAAAGAAAATGGAAACTAGTGTACCTATTTTCGGTTTATAAACCATCATCAGCCTAACAGGCAACCATAGAGCCTTTTCACTTTGGCTGTTATCGGAAATATTAGCTAGCTTCTAGGATAATGAGATACTGGCCAATACCGCTTTGAATGGCAGATTTTTAGATTCAATAATCAATGATCATAGGTTCCAAAATCAGGTGAGTTACACCTGCGGTCGGTAATGGTTGGCTAAAGACGGCTAAAAGGTCAGAAAACGCCATCCCGGTTTCCTTTGTCATTTTCAGTTCTCCATTATCTGCATATGTTACGAGTCGCTATGTGACTGCCAGCGAGGGTTTTATATAGAGCCTGAAGGCGCAACAGGACAAGTATATACCACATCCTGAGGGACATTATAATAATTAATAGTGCCCATCCCAACCGACAAGATAATGGGCTCGTGAAGTTTCGACGTCGCGTTAACTAAGCCCTGAGGAAGGCGGAGAAACTGGAAGATGGCGGTTCATGAACCGGAGAGTATTTTTAGAAACGTTGCGGAAGCTTCCTCATTACCACCATCAGAGTTTTAACGTGGCTATTCATGCTGTAATATTGGAGTCTTCTAAAGATCCTCAGCAGCAATGCTAGCCCTGCTTACACGAATACTCGAAAAATATTATAAATTTTTATTATATTATAAATATTAAATTTAATTGTGGCAGAACCAGGAGTATTAATGAAATCGGTTAATTAAAAGGCTCGCTTACTTGGTTTAAGGGCCCCACTGTGACCACGGCATTACCACAACTTATCATGCAAAACAGACCGCCTTGTAGTGCATAATCAACTATCTCTGGTTGAGAAATATTTAGAACCAATTGCGGACGGCCGTCTCTTTTCTCCAGTCCAAACGGCAACATCAGCCTGCCTAGATTTTCACCTTCTTTGTCGATTCCACCCCCATATCTCCCTCTGAATCGGAGACTGGGGGCGCCTGTGGCGTTTGCACCTAAAATCGATAGCATAATGACCTATAATGGCTTATTAACTATAAAAAATTGTAAACAGGTAAGTCTTTAACTCCAGAATATTAAGCTTACTGATATTCAAAGTAAATTCATGCAGTAAAGGAGAAGTTGGGGATTAACTTCCCATTTAACATTTCAGTTTGCTTTTTGATTCCGGTAAGGTTCGCTACGTGCCACACGGAATTGTGGATGCAGGAACGCGTGATTTGCGGCTGCATCTACCGCACCTTCTTCTCCTCATTCATCTGGGTCCATCTGGCGGTATCGATGCGGGTGTCTGGTACGGCATGAACCCGTGCATACGCGTGCCATCACACTCCCTGGTCAGCACACAAAGGACACAGATTTCAAACGACAAGAAAGGAGAGGGGCGGCTCAGAGCTCAACTGGGTGGGATTGCCGTAATAGCAGACTTTCGCCACATCTACCTCACTTGTTGTTCCACTCCTTCACCTGGACCCGAATGTCAAGACAGATCAAAGAAGACCGGAGATGGCAGAGGGCGCAGGCTCACGCACGAACAAGGACACAAAAGCAAAAAAGGGGTCGATCCGGATCCCAGCTGAGTGGAAGTGCCATAAAGCCACATTAAGAAGGAGCCATTGCAGTCTGACTCTCCATCCCCCAGCCGGCCATGCATTGGCATGCCGTGAGCCAATTGCAAATAATGATATCGTATAATAAGCGTACTGCAGATGCACTTTTTCTCCAGAAAAGAATATTTTAAACGTTCCATAAGCAGTTTATGGTCCCACTATTCTATAAATCAGTGAAGAAAACAACTCACAGTCGTACCAAATGAACCGCTGTATAATTTGCTCAAACCTTGAATGCGCCACATCTACTGATCGGTCCCGAGTGAAGTATTCAAACGAAACCTAAGTTAAACCTAATTTGAACTGGCCTTTAATGCTTCCGCTTTACTTATATGCCCAAAAAAGACCACCTCCATTGCGAGATCTTCATTTAGATCTCCTGAATTCAAAACAAAATAAAAAACTGTTATTATGGGCCGAACGTTGCAGCTCTTTCTCTCTTCCCACTCCGCTCCTGTCTTTGTAATCTCTGTGTTTTTCGAAGTTAGCAGTTGTATATTTTTACTAATTTACTTTGGAAAGACGAGCATGTGGAAACATTTTAAGACGCCTAAAGACCGTGTTGGCAGATAGACAAGGAGCGAAAACTCGAAAGGGGCAGTCAATTTATAGAAATTCAATTAGACTGCCTGAGTCTCAGAGCTTAAAGGATCTGCTGGTCCCAACACACCGCAGTGTAATTGCCCAAATTAGTCCGTACACCAGTGGAGAAAATAAATACTTTCACCAAGTACCAAAAGTAATCTCTGGGTTGGGGAAACGCTTCGGTCTCTCCCTTTTGTGGTATAATTTTCTTGATTAGTGAAAATTAGTCACTATGCAACAGTCTGCGTAGGCTGTAGAACCCCCAAACCTACGGCAAAACAGGAGTTGCCAATTCAATAAATGATTTTTTTCAACGTGTACTTAAAATATTTATTCAGTGGAAAGTTAACACCACCATCGGTGATCAAAAAACTGTTTTTCCATTTCTGAATAATTCTGAAACCATCTAGCAGCTGCAGGTATACTCAGGGTTTCAAAACCCCCATATAACTCTATTTTAGGAAAACTTATGCATTCCTATACGTCATATAGTGCAGTTGCTGTCAATGGTCAGAAAGAAGCTCATTCCAAAACCGGTATTGCAGAATTTCGATTAACATTTCCTGAGAGAACCCAGCTTATATCGCTGGTTTTTTTTTTCCTATCGGAAGTCAGGTGAGATTATGTGCATAATTTCCGGCTGCATATTAAAAAATTCGTCTTGGAAGACTGCGTTAAAGTTTCTATAATAATGTCTTAAATTAAATGAGAGATAACGAACAAAAGTCAGTTTTATCTGTAATATAAGACAAAAAAATTATAAAAACCGCATATTTGCTCCATAAAAATAGCTCAATACATTCACAAGGCTGTTAAGTAATTAAATCCGTTTAAGAAATACATGGTGGACTTTTTAAGGGGTACACAAAAAGATGAAAATATTCATTTAACCTGTTTTGGCTTAAGATAGCATCTCAAAAACATTAATATTTTTTTATACTGTCCATTAGGCGATGTGAGTCGTCCTAGTAGGTTTTCCACTATTCGGGAAATTTTTATCTTCTTCTAACTTAATACTATTAGGTGTCTCCAGCCATTTTTCGTTACGTTTTCTACGTTCAGAAAACGATTTTATTTCGTTAACTCTCAATATGAAGTGGAAGTCACAGACGGCTAGACCGAGCGCGTAATTGGGGGACGAAAAGCATTCGTTATACCATTTTTCGCCACAAAATGGTTTAGCTTGAATGCTGGCACGTTGCCATGATGAAGCAGCCGGTTCAAAATCACAAAAAGTACTTCAGAACTGGCAGGTAGTCATTTTAGTGCCACAAGGAATAAATTTAATGACTTTTTGGATATAAAAAATTAACCATCCTGGAGGGCAGGATAAGCGTAAATGTATTTACTTAAGTTTACCTTCATCTCGAGAACTAAACGAGAAGTATTCAACATTTGTGAGTAAATAAACAACATATGAGAGAAAAACGGTATTCTGGCTTACGCTGATAAGTGCTATTCCTTTGGTGCCTTCAGAAGGAGTCACCGGTATGCTCATTTTTTCTTCAGTTGTTCGCTGGAACCTGAAAATTAAAAGAATTTTTCGGCAATTTAATGAACATATCTCCAAATAACATGATGAAAAAGCGTTTTCAGTATGAATTCGTTCAAAAACGGAAGTGAGTCACTGACTACATGTCACTGCGCAGCAGCCCTGGCTGTGTTACGACGAGAACATCAATGCAGTGGATAAATTTATTAATATATGGTAAACCCATACAACTGTTTATAACTTATATTCCTATAAGTTGTCCAGGTAAAATAACCGATGTCAAGAACCATCCTGATTACTCTCAGAAAACACATAAGAAGGTAAAGGCCTCAAATCCGCAGCTCTGGAATCTCTTCTTAGTCGGATTTTGGTCTTCAGACTTGTTCCTTTTTTTGGAATGTTTGTATTTAAAACTGCAAAGATATGAGTATTTGAAACGAAAGGCTTTAAGGGGGTTTTTTGTTAGTGGTAATAAATTTCACAGGAAAATTAACTAAGTCAATATAATTTTTGTGCCGCTGGTACTGCTACGTTTCATCTCCAAACATTGTTCAATTTTGTAATTTTTAACAGTTTTTTGATTGTAAGTAACCTGATATGCAGTTAAGGGGTTTAAATATTATAACATATCAAGCTAGTGTTTTCTAATTGATAGATAAATATACCCATTTTGTCGTTCAGTATAAAAAATAAAATTTACTAAACTGGATAATGTTTCCTAGTATATTTTTTGAGAAGAAACTTGAATTGCTACGTAATATAGGAAACCCATTTCAATATTTATAGAAAGATCAGGCAAATTGAAACTATTCTTGAAAAAAAGAGCAAAATGTAGAATTTTCGGGAATTTCGAGTTGCTATTTGACTGCCTGTGACATAATATCGATCAAATTACAAACAAAATATGTCGAAGCTACCTGTAATACTGTTACTGTGACAGTCATATTACTTGCAAAATATAATGCTCAAAGGCCATGTGGCAATTTCCACATCTTCGAACACTTCATTCAATTTTCAATTTTTTTGCAGCTTTTACTTTCCGAGATATTAAATAACATAAATTTACGAGTTTGTAGTCTCTTTAGGATTTAAATTACTTTGTATAGATCATTACCATCAACGCCGGCGCTAGCAAGTGAGCAGTATTTTTCAAAAAATTACAAGCTTGCTTGTCGCCTGAGGGGCTAGGGGGTGCTGGTAATAGCTGAGTTATGGGCGCAAAAGGAGCTAAATCTCCTCAGTAAATGCCATTTTAATGTTTATTGTTTACCGTCTACATGCCGGCCTCAAATATTCGTGTAAAGAAACCTTCCAAAGCTTTCCGAGGCCTCGATCAGTCTGAACTTTAATGAACAACCTTTCCCATCTTGCAAGAATGTCTGCAGATTTTGCACTTGCAACCTATAAGTAGAAATATAAAAGTCCGACCTACCGAAGTGTTTAACAACGCAAGCTTTTTCAAAGCATTATTGACGGTTTTTTTCATCATTTTATGCGAATCAGTGATCTCCTCCTCTTCTAATTGGTTTTTTCGTGGGCTCGATTGAATATAATTCACGAAGTCGTTTGTTAAATTCCATGCAGATGAAACTGGTACGAATCAAGTAATTCACAGTTTTTACCATCTAGAGGCAGTGGCGATACATATTTCTAACTTAATATCGTGATGTGTGTCTGCTGACTTATGAACGTTTGGATCGTGATACTCCTTCAGCTAAAAATTGAAATGAAATTGTCAAACTGCATTCAACTTACAGTACTGATCGCCTCAAAACCATTTTGCATTTCGGTTTGAAACGATAAATTAAAATTAGACGGGATTGATGGGATTATTTTTGCCTATAAACTTAGTTTAGTGTTTATTCGTTTACCCATATACTCATTATGCCCAGAAATTTGCAAAACAATAATAATTCAAACGTTCTTCCTTTACACAAGGTCAAATGAACAACTAAGGTCGTATTCGGTAAATGGTCAGTCATCCAGACGCAGGTGTATCATACATTCATGACCTAGTTGATATCCTGTCGCTTTCTCTAAAGATATGCGGAAGAATCAATTTCATGCTTTATATTTTCGGAATCGATAATAGTGCAGATGGAGGTACTTTGTGGCACGTCAGATTACGGATGTAAAACATGCACTGACAGTACAAACCCTTCTAGCACTAGCCCCACCTTTCCTTGTCTAGCACCGGCAGAAATGGCATATATATGTACACTTATAACGATTAACCTTACATGTCATGAATCTGTTGGGCCAAAGGTACGGCAAACAGAGGTACCTAAAATGGGCTGAAATTATAAACAGGGATAAAGGGGATGAAATGAATAAGAGAAACGTAAAGGTCCTCAAAACCAATTTGTTTTATTTATTAATAATTGGCATCAAAAGCACTGATGTAGTTACATTAGGTAGTTGGTTTGCGTTAATGTGCCTATGGCAGACAATTTATGGTGTAGGTTATTTTGTTTATATTTCCTAGCTCTATGGTAGTCTGTAAAATGTTGGGTTGCGTAGATCCCGCAAAATCTTATTGCATCCTATATATATCATACATAATCTCTACGTTAACATGGCAAATCCATTTTTCAAAATTGTACTTTTGGTTTATGGGTCAGTTAGAGATCGCAATGTGTATAATAATAGGTTTCAATTTAATTTATTGAGGAAAATAGACATGGGACTTTGGGTAGCCTATTTGTAACGTAAAATTAAGTGTGGGTTAAAGAGAAACCGTGTGGGTTGCGAAGGTACAAAAGGCGGTCATAAAATATGACAAGTGGTGCGGGACTCTCAAGGGTAAAGATAAATTTATCATCGCTCTGGCTCATTTTGGAACATAAAACTGTCAAATGTCCTTTCAAAGCTTTCCAGCGATGGTGACATCATAAAGTCTTCAGGGAGGGCATATCATGGTTAAACCACTCTGACAGAGAAGGAGAACTTGCGCACATCCAGTTTTAGCTGCTAGACGCGCAGTTTCAATGGGTGACCTCGGAGATGTGTCGTGGCGGCAAATTCAAAGAATTCCGAGAATTCCAGGCAACAATTCAATCCCTTCACAATGCGGAATGTCTGCATGAGATCACCACGCATTTGCCTATAACTTAAAGTGTTATTGACAAAGCCCCTCTTAGGCATCGTCAAACACCATAGAACACAGGAAAAAAACTAAAAAACTCCTTATTTCTGCTGCTGCTTTAGTGTTGATTTGGTTTTAGGCTTGGTTAAAAGTTTGCGAAAGTAGGACGTTTTTGAGAAAATAAATCTTCTTCACAGGCAAAGTAAAAGCAAAACTCGTGTTAAGAATACTTTGGGTCTAGAATAATCTGCCACTTATGGATTTTCGGGTGCCCATTTGACAGGGGTAAAGTCTATCGCGGGATATATAATTGTCTATTGCATCCAATCAGAGACAAGTGTCTGCAAGCGCAGCATTCGGCTGTATAGTGTAATGAGACCACACAATGGTGCCAATAACCAAGGGAGGGAGAGGAAGACGTTAGCAAATACAGTATGCTAAAAAAACCTATGTACAATGAGAGACTATGGAAGAGGGAGAGGTCTGCTGACCGGGCGAGATTGAATACACCGTCGTCCAGTAGGGCTAGGATGACCCCACATTGCGCCTTTGCATCGACACCTTGAAGGTAGTCTTTACATCGCGCCTCCCACTGAGCGAAGTCTGCTAAACGCGTAAGGTTCTCCGGGTCAGGCGCAGGGGACTGAGAAATGCCGATTCACTGCAGCTCCTTGATAAGTTTGCCCACGGGATTGTCACCCATTTGAGGTAAATACCACTGCCACCCATTTTTAATAAACCCTGAAGACAGTAGCTATTACCTGGGGAGGGACAGGAAGACGAAAGTAAATACGGTATACTAACAAACCTAGGAACATTGAGAGTCAATGGAACGAGGAAACCTAAGAAGAAGAACGATTGCCCTACAGGGATCTGGGAGGCGCGAAGGATGGGCAGCGACGGAGAAATCCTGATTGTTGGTCTCGGCCAAAGCCGAGGTTCCGAGAGTTTAGTCTTCAACGTATTTATAGCTTCTCATTGTCCAGTTTGGATCCCAGCGGTGATGTTTGGTTGAGGTATATTGTTGAAGAGAGATTGCACAAACTTGAGCTAGATATATTTTCCCTTAAATTGTTTGTTCTCCAATTTGGACAGTTTGACCTCCGTTAGCACTTCACTAGGACTGTTCCGGACACTACTGTTTCAAATGAACGTACGTACTTACTTCCTGCTCATCTGAATTTTTTTCTCGTTCCGAAATTTCTCATAAAATGGCGTCTAATGGGAATTTGTTTATCATCGTATTCAAGTTGAATAAACAGCCTCTGCACCAATAAAAACCGACAACCACTCAAGGAACGAAACGTGTATAACCTCGTGAAGATCTGAAGTTATCCAGGACCTTAAACATCTCCGAACGGCTGAGTCGCTCCTGCATATTTTGCATACCATTTACATTTTTTAAAGCTTTTTTGAACAAGTAGGCGCATTTTTGCTCATATTGCTGTAAATACTCGCCATACTCCAAACCAGTCGAAATTTTTCGTCAAACGCCCAAAACAGAACATACGCACACGCAGTGTTTTTAACATTTATGGACTCAAAGCAATTGTTTGCTGGCAAAAGAAACAGTCATGGAACTTCCTTTAAAGAAAAACCTGTTAAACTGGCGTCGGCATCCACGCCTGGCACTCGATCAGTTTACACTTACAACCAAGGACCAGCAAAGGGTGCAAAAAGCGTAATGGCAGCCAAATCCGTTGGCTACGAGGACGAATCTTGCGTTGGATGTTCTTATATTTTAATAAGAGTTCAAAAACTGGAAAATGGGCTTACAGACTTAAGGAAGCTCTCGCAAGATAACAATACTCAATGAAATACGGTTAGCAATATTACAGTTAAAAAGACAGTGACAAAAGCACCAAAAGTACAAAAAACTACAATTTTTAACAACTAACAATGTTCGGACGCGAATACCCACTGCAAACCGGATAACAGGAACACAGTCTCTGAATCCTACGGACGACGACCAAAGTGATTCACAAATCAAATCCTCCCATCTTGGGTGCTCTAACAAGCCCGTAGTTGCTTCCCAAGAAACAAACGCGTGGCAATCTGCAATGGGAAAACACTACAACGCCACCAAATTGGAGATTGGTCATATCAGGACAACTTCAATAATGCCTCTTCCAAAGGCAGTTCCGACATCAGACTCAGCTTCTTCCGGCTATCCCAGTAGTTATAAAGAGCCCTTAGTTGAGAGCGAAAAAACCAATGAGTGGCAATGTAGAATTGGGAAACAACATAACTAGATTATAAAGATTGAAAAAATCTAATGAATCCCTCTGGTCATTCAGGGGAAAATATGGTTGGCAGTGAATCAAAAGATGCCCTAGACCGAGAGAACTGCGTAGTTATCCAGGGCTTACCTGAATCAAATTCCCACACCTCAAAGGAACGGATATCCGCTGATCTTGCTACGTTTTAGCACCTGCTGAACGATATTCTTCATTCAGGAGAAAAGATATTCGTTCACGCTGCCTTCAGGCTAGGAAAAAAAGGATTTTGAACAGTCCCAAAATGTGAGACCACGGCCTATCAAAATTGTCTTGGACAACAAGGAAGAGGCTAAGCTACTTCTCTCGAGAAAAACCAACCTTCGAAGCTCTCATAAGCAGGTTTTTTCAGCCGGACTACTCTCCAGCAGAACGTCTGAAACACCTCGAAGTAGTGATAGAAATGAAGAGGAGACTTGCAGATGGAGAGAACAATCTGGTAATTTACAGGGGACGCGTGATACAGAGAAACGCAACATTGCTCTGGAACCAGCCAATGCTCATGATGGCGGCGGCAAATTAGTATCGGCAAACTCAAAACAAATTGAATTTGGCTCTGCTGACTGTTGCATACTTAAATTTCTGTATACCAACGCCCAAAGTCTGTTATCGAAGTTCGACAAATTGAGAATTCAGGGTAGCAGTTCTGTCTCCCGATATTATAGCAATCACAGAAACATGGCTGTCACAGAATATCAGTAGTAGCGAAGTAGCCTTATCCGGGTACCAGCTTTTCAGGAGAGACCGCACCCACCACCAGGGTGGAGGAGGTGCGATGTATGTTAAAAGCAATTTTACAGTGTGTGAAATGACAGAGAAGATTTTCAATGGTATTGAGGCTATTTGGTTGAAAAAAAGTCGTGGGTATCGCAGTCCCTTGAAGTTATGACTCTCTACCGACCACCGGGGACAGACACCGAGGCTGATAATTGTTTGTTGAAGAACATAAAGGAGAGTAGTAGTCGACCTGATATTGTTCTCATGGGTGACTTCAATGCACTCGGCATTCAATGGAACGATCTGCAAGCGCAGTGCTTAAAGTATGCCTTTGATCACCGTCTGCTAAAGACAACACTTGAAGCTCTTTTCACACATGTATTTGTTCAAATAAGAGTACGTGGAGGACAACAGGCTAGTTG
Organism: Schistocephalus solidus; assembly: GCA_017591395.1. NCBI lineage: Eukaryota > Metazoa > Platyhelminthes > Cestoda > Diphyllobothriidea > Diphyllobothriidae > Schistocephalus > Schistocephalus solidus. Next base: position 47,471 of record WEDG01001765.1, read on the forward strand.
TTTAGATCTCGTCTTCACTAAATATCCTGACAGTATAGACGAGGTACACTGCCTTCCTCCACTTGGTCAAAGTGATCATGCAGTACTTTCATGGGAGTATGGTTCATATGATGTGCCATCTGCAATAAATGAAACCAGGCCAAAACTATGGCGAAGAGACTTTTGCAAGATGAGAGCTGAGGCATCACGAATAAACAGGGATCTTCTCTTCTCCGGGAATTTCACTGAGGACTGGAATTTATTTAAGGAGTGTTTGTTGAATCTTATAAAATGCCACTGTCCGCCATAACAACTTGGGATATCTAACTGACCACAGTGGCTAACAAGGGATCTTAAATGTGAAATTAACAGAAAAGGAAGGCTCTGGAAGAAATTTTGCCGATCCAATGAAAATTTAGCCTTGCAAGCATACAAAACTCAAAGAAACAAGGTTAAAAGCTTGATCTTCAAAAGCCAACGGGATCACGAGAGGGATTTGCTCCAGCGAGCAGTTCACAATCCCAACTTGCTCTACAGCTATGTAAGAAAAAGCACACGTAACAGGAACCTGATTCCTGTTATGAGAAACGATGACGGTTTCGAGATATCAGAAATTAAAAACAAAGCTGTACACTTTCAACAGTTCTTTCAGTTGGTTTTCACCAGAGAAGCTGTTTTTATACCATCTAGTTACGAGACTATGGGAGCGCCAATTATTCAGGATATGCTCCTTCGAAAAGAGGTGGTCTTTGAAGAACTAAAAAGTCTGAAAGCATGCAAATCCCCTGGCCCCGACGAGATTCCAGCATCGAGATTCTAGCTCGAGAGCTGGCGAACCCGCTACCCTTTCTGTGCCAGAAATCGTTCGATACGGGAATTTATCCAACCGACTGGAAAACAGCCCACATTACACCGCTTCACAAAAGCAGTAGTCGTGCATTTGCTACAAACTACAGGCCTGTCAGCCTGACCTCAAACTGTTGCAATGTTATTTAGAAGGTTGTCAAAAAGGAATTGATGATTTCTTTAGAAACCCGTAACCTCTTATCAACTGCACAATACGGCTTTCTTATGGGAAGATCGTGTGTTACGAACTTACTTTACACGAAGCAAAGCTGGACAAAAGCACTCAATGCAAAAGACACCGTTCATGTGGCCTACATTGATTTCCAGAAGGCCTTCGATAGTGTTCCGCACCAGCGTCTCCTTTACAAGTTGAGAATGATAAGTAGTGGAGGCAAACTTCTTACTTGAATCACGAATTTTCTCGTTGGTTGTTCCCAAGTGGTCTGTGTAGGCGTTTGCCCCCTAAACGGGCCACGGTGTATATGCGTTGGACCAACACGGAGGCCACATTAGGGCACGGCAGGCGTTATTCGGGTTGCGCTCTGCTAACAAATGCCAAACATGGAAGGTGTGGTGGCACGCCTAAGGGCGGCTAGGACTAAGGGGACCCGGCCGAGCCAGCCACCTGCGTCCTCTCCTGCCTCCGGTCTTCTTGACTCTGTCTTGACACTGGGCTCAGGTGGGGGAGGAGGAGAGAGTGCGGTAGATGCAGCGCACGTCTACTATCACTTTAAACTAAATCACGCGCAAGTCACCGTCCCTTTTCCACTTTCCCATGGAGCATACGGTGGACATCGTCGGACTACGACGGTCGAACTGTCGTGTAGGCGTATCGTGATCAAAGCGCACAGTCATCGAGAGTGGAGTCCCACAAGGTTCAGTACACGGACCGATCCTATTTCTCTTGTTCATCAATGATTGTTTACAGGAGTTGGACTTTGACTTTGCTATGTTGCGGATGATATAAAAATCTGGACAGTTATTCACAATGCTGCCGATGAAGACGATTTCCAAGAAAATCTTCGTCTATTGGACGAGTGGTCCCGCAAATAGCTCTTGTCCTTCAATTCAAACAAATTCGCCCTGCTACGTCTGGGAAATCGAAATCAGGTCACTGATATTCGACCCTACTGTTTAAACGGTTTGCCACTCCGAGAAGCACACTCACAGAAGGATCTTGGAGTTTGGATGAAAGACAACCTGAAGCCTTCTACCCAATTTTTCAAGGCAGATAAATCCGCCAATTCAATGCTGTACGCTATCAAGTGGGCATTTAAAGTTTTCGATGAAGACTGCTTTTCTAAAGTCTTTGGTACGTTTGCAAGGTCACATCTTGAAGACGCGTTCAAAGCCTGGCGACCGTGGACCCAACAGGACTACAACATGCTCGAAAGGGTGCAGCGGCGAGCCACAAAATTAGTAAGATGTCAAGGCGAACTGCCATATGAGATTCAACTAAATAACCTAAAGCTCTATCCTCTGAGTTATAGGCATTTGCGTGGAGAATTGGTAAAAACCTCCCGTATCGTGCGTGGCATGGATTGCGCCCTCCTATGTGATGAAATTTTCCAACTTGCCACTACGAATAATCTCCAAAATCATCCATTTAAACTCAGTGTGTCCCGAGTAAGATTGGATGTGAGGAAGTATTTTTTTACCAACCGTGTAGTGGAACCATGGAATAACCTACCTGAGGCGATTGGTATGCCCCAGTCAGTGGATACACTCAAACATCTGCTTGACATTCATATGTTGCAGCACCACGAAGACTATGTGACTACTTAAACTTAAAAATTTCAAGTACCACGTAAATCTGCCTGCATTCACTTTACTGTAACTTCTTTACATTGCTTCTTATTTTTGCTATTTTTACGTAACAAATAGGGATTTCAACTACACTCAAATACACTGTACTGAACTGAACTTAGTTTATATTTAAAGTTCATTATTATGTTTAAAAAGTTTATAAGAAACCTGAATTGTGTTTAATTGTAAGTTATATAAATATGAGGAAGAATCGCGCGCGTGTCCCTTAAGGAGCGCCTTTTCTAGAACGTTCTATAGAACACATGTACTTCTAGAACTTTCAACAAGGAGCACGAAGTTAGACTTTCTTCATTATCCTTCCTATGAAAAGAGTCTGCAGTCCCCAGCAGCATCGTTTTAATTCGGTAGCCGTACTGCCTTCCGGGGGTACCTCCACGAGTACTCCAACTTAATGTTAGTCCCTGAAGCCCTCAGGCATTGCATAGCCACCTTCCGGAGGAACCCGTGAATATTGCCTGATTGGTTGGTTATCACTTATATAAGATGAGCCAGCCTGCAGAACTGAGTGATCGGAAACCTCATCTACCGGTGGTCCTTGTTTGCGGTGATTGAAGTGGACCGACAATTGAGTAGAGTATGGTTTTGTGACAACGGAAGAGACAGATCGTATCCGAGAGAATTTTAGAATTTAGAATTTATATTTCATTAGCACCGGGAAGGCACTTTCTAAACAAACATTTGTAACTAAATAAAATTATGACAATGTGTGCAGATAAAATGTAAAAATATTTAATAATGTAGGCAGAACTTGTCCTGTTAGGCCAAAAGTTAGCAATGTTTTAAAATAATTTGTGAACTAGAAAATAGGCAGTGAAAAACACTCTTACCTTAAAAATGCAGGCAGAGTTCAATTGGCCTCCATTTTCGAATATAAGGTAGGAGAAAAAAAATGCTAATAAAAATAAGGTAAGGTGTAGAGTAGGCTAATACTACAGTGGCATTTCAGAATGAGAAAATGAAACGTCAACATGGTTCACTCTTGACCACTGAGGCACAAGAAAACAAAATCTCGCGAAAAGGCGTCAGTGAACTTGAGTTAACCAATAACGAAGTTGCCTCATCTTTTCTTAATCGGTTTCTGTGCCAGTGGCAAAGACGACATGACCTAGAAACTTGACGCGCGATTTGATGAATACGCACTTACAAGGCTTTAAACTGCGGCCAGCCTCTCTGAGGCTGTCAAACATAGCTTGGAAATTATCAAGGTGGTTGTTAAAATCTTTATTGAGGACGATAATATCATACTTGTACACAAGACATGACTTTAGGATCAACCGGGCTAGAACCTCGCTCATGAGCAACTGGAAAATGCTAGGGGCATTCACCAGCCCAAATTGCAATGTCTCAAAATCGTAGAGACCTGAAGGGAAAACGAAAGCCACCTTTTTGTCAGCGGGCCACACTTCGACTTGCCAGTTGCCCTCAGCTAAATCACGTGTTTAAAACATCCTATTAGCAGCAAGGATTTCCAGCGTTTCATCAATTCACGGAAGTGGGAACGAATCTGTCCTAGTCGCCGCTTTCAGTTTCCTATAATCAATGCATAATCGAATTGAAACATCCGTCTTCCTAACAAGCACTGTCGGCAATGAACATGGAGAGTGAGATTACCTAACGATATAACGGCTAAGCATCTTGCTAACATTGGCTCCAAATTCCTTCTGATAATAAATTGGAAGTCACCTGCATGGAACTCAAATGTGTCATGAGTCCCACGTGTCAATGCAATGCTCTATCACGTTCGTCTTGCCTGTTGACTTCCCATCCCAGTCAAAGATGTCCTTACATTCGTCACCTAGTCACCTTGTCTTTTGGAACTATTCTGTTTAAGCTGCGCAGTGATAAGTTTCAAAGTATTAAAGGTAACGGTGCATACAGGTAACCTGGGCGGCCTAAGAACGCGAGAAATATAGGTAACTTTAACAGAAGCTGTGTGCAGGAGGTGCCTAGCGAAATCTAACGAACATTTAAACTTGTTCAAATTCAAATCCCAAGTTATATCTGGGTGAACAATGAACTGGTGAGTTAAACTAGTTCTGGCTAGTTCCAGGGAAAATCCTACCAGGCCAGTATGTCTGAGATTAGCACTGTTAGCCACGTAAGGGTAAAGCTAGGCCTATCACCGTACCTAATCTTACCCTAGAATTCTAGGAAAGGCTGCTGACGTACTAACGAACAACCAGTGCCGGAGTCTTCTAAACGTGAAAGACCAGTGTTATCTAACGTACGTTTGACTAAAGGGATATTAGTGGAACCTAAACATGAAGTGACTATAACAGGAACAAGATCATACTCACCGTCACTGGCCTAAGTCAATGACCTCGATGGTGCGGCGAGCCTGGGGAATTTTTGGTCGTCTGTTCCGAGGCCGAATCCAGTTAGTTCGGCAGGGATTTGAACCACAGGAGCAGTGCTGTCAGGGCGTCTGTGTGTAGGCGTAGCGGGAGGTGTGGGGCTGGACGGCTGTGACACTAAACACCGACCACGGTGGTTGCTCGCAAGTGGACTGCAGCATTTCTTCCTCACGAGCCAGGGCAAGGTCCTTGTAAAGGACCGACGGCCGATCCCGCAGAAGGGCCTTGCGGATTTGGGGGTCGTGGATTCTAGCGACGAACTGCTCAAGCACCCGAGGCTCTGAGCTGTCGCGTCCATTTTGGGAAAAGCCCTCTGACCAAGAAGTTGAAGGGCCTGCCGGAAGTCACTAATCGATTCCCCCGTCTGTTGGAAACGACGCTTGATCTCCGACTGCAAGATCCAAGGTTGTTCAGAACTCCCAAGGATCTCGCGGAAACCGTCGAGGACAACCGCAGGGGTTGAGGCCATCAAAAGGTCTGCCGACCGGGCGAGATTGAATATATCGTCATCCAGTAGGGCTAGGATGGCCCCACTCTGTGCCTTTGAATCGACACCTTGAAGGTAGTCTTTACATCGGGCCTCCCACTGAGCGAATTCTGCTAAACGCGTAAGATTCTCCGGGTAAGGCGCAGGGGACTGAGAAATGCCGATTCACTGCAGCTCCTTGATAAGTTTGGCCACTAGATTGTCACCCATGTGAGGTAAATACCACTGCCACCCATTTTTAATAAACCCAGAATACAGTACGTATTATCCAGGGAGAGAAAGGAAGACGAAAGTAAATACGGTATACTAATAAACCTAAGAACATTGAGAGACTATGGAAGGAGGAAACCTAAGTACATAAATAATCTAAATCCGAAGAAAGATTGCCCTACAGGAATCTGGGAGGCGCGAAGGATGGGCAGCGACGGAGAAATCCTGATCTTTGGTCTCGGCCAAAGCCGGGGTTCCGGGAGTTCAGTCCTTACCGTATTTATAGCTTCTCATTTCCAAGGTTGGATCCCATCGGTGATGATTGGTTAAGGTATATTATGGAAGAGAGATTAAACAAACTTAAGCTAGATATATTTTCCCTTAATTAATATTTTAACTATATTATTATTTTAGTGTCAGAAAGGTCAACTTGTGGCTATTATAAGAAAAGAAAAAGGGGAATTTAAGATTGTGGAAAATTTTTTCAATTATGTCAATATTTGTTGCTAAAAGTATTTGTAGTGTTTGGTAGGTCAACTGATGGTTGTGATATGAAAGGAATAGATTAAATATTTATGATTATGGTGTATTTATGCATTTATTGTGTTTATGCGATTCGCAAAAGGATTTTTGTTTCTAACGTGATGTTGATCCTATAATTCGTGGCGTCTGATATTTATAGGTTTATTGAATATATTTTACTTATTGTCGCCGAAATTATTTTTTTGTCGGATGTGTCAAATCATGGCTTTAGCCATATATGATATGAAAAGAATAGCGGGAATTTTTTTGACTGTGGTATAGACCATAGTCAAATGTATATGTTGTTATTGTGTTCATAACATCTATAAGCATATTTTTTTATTAAGAACCTGAGGTTTTCGTTGGTTACTGGCAGCAGATCCCTTTATGTCCATATTCTTTATTAAATAAATGACTTGAAAAGTGCCTATTTTATTTAGGAGTATATCTGTATTATTTGTGAGAAAAGGTTTTTGGTTTTACTTTTAAATTCAGCTAGGCTTTGTCTTTTCTAATACTATTAGGGTGGACATTCTATATAATCGCATATCTTATGGAATAGAAGTTTGATCGTTGGGCTTTTTTAATTTGGGTATTCTTATGGTATTTTCATTATTTCTAGTGGCTCAAGAGCCGTTGTGATTTGATAGTATATTCATTCTGAGAATATATTGGTCGTGTTTGACCTTGAATAGGAAAGTGAGACCATTTTGGAGTCTTCTTATCCAGAGGGGTTGAAGACTACATTTATTGTATAAGTAAATATATGAACCTTGTATGCCATCACATTTGGACAAAAATCTGGTAAAGTTTCTTTGAATGCCGTCTAATTTCTTCCAGACATCATATCAAAGAAAATTGAACAGATATCCAGGAAAGTTAATACATACATTTTATATAGATGTATGTTTAGAGTAATTGAGGTGAAATTTTTATATATTAATCCGCATAGGTGAGTAGCTTTTATCTTTTTTTCTGATTGGCTCTCGCCTCCTCTATTGCTCCTGAGATTTTTTTATCGTCATCCAACTTGATATGCTGCTTTACGCATTATTTATCTAAGTTCAGTTCCCCCAGGAAGGTTCACTCTTTCTTGAAACGACAGATACTGAAAATGGGAGTTGGTTCAAAGACGAAGTTGCGTTTGTGTCCAAGATATACATTGCTTCATGATACAGACAGTGATGCACTAAATTATGGACTTTAAAAGCTGCCAACTGACGGGATAACTCGGTCCTAACAGACGCAGGTATAAACTGCAATGACTTCTTCCGCATATGACCTACATAGCATTGCCACTTCCATGGAATACGAACGTCTCTCGTCTGCTCTGGGAAAAACTCCGACGTGTCTGAGGTGCCTTTTCGAGTGTGACAGATGTAGACGGACTGTTTAGCTTTGTCAGCTACGGTGTTTGGTCCCTCTTTCGATTGTCTTGACTCTGTTTTAACCAACCAGTCCTTGTGAGGGAGAAATAAAAGGCGGTGGTGAATGCTGCAAAAGTCTTCAAATTAATGCACGCGCATGTCATCGTCTCGCACGTGAGAGTCATTGCGCTTTACGCCAGTCAAACATTCATGTTAGCATTTGGGGTTAGCCTCCAAAAGAGAGCTCGGTGAAGATGTCTGGGACTCGAGTCTGCCCCGGATTTTATATGTTTGCCAAATCCCAAGCAGATGGAGGAAGCTGCCATCCAAGGAAGAATTTAAAATGTGCAAAATTGATCTAGATAGTTTGGAAGCAAATTTATTCAGGACTTTTGGTGGTATTTGATCTGTACTCGAATAATATGATCCGATTAACAAACTGGTGGGCAGACGGAATGAGATCGAGCAAGATTCCCGCCACAGCAGTGCGGGTAACCTGCCTAATCGACATTTACATAAGGGTTAATTAACTTTCACTGACAGGGATGTACGTTGTAGTGGCACTATCAGCGAACTCAGTCAGCCATTCAATTGTGGTCCATTGGCACTTTTACACCAGCAACTTGATATTCAACTCTCATAGCTAACCCCGTGAAGCCAGGCCTTACCGATCAGCTGAAGCTTATCCTTAACAACAGTCCTTTGATTGGACAAATATGCCTGCTGAGTGAATCCGGTGTGTATCCACGCATGATTATTCCCTCCAAGAATAATGATCCCTACGGAGAAGGTAACATGCCACCTCATGTGCAGACCATGCTTAGTGTAATTATCTTGCCACCGCAGCACTATGTTGATCAGTTTTGAGTTCAGAAGCCATCAAGGCTGACTTAACAGGCCTAGTTTTGAAAACTGCTTACCATTTCTAGAGCATAAAATTTGTTCTTAACATGCTTGTGCAACATGCCACTGGCAAGCTAACTGTAATTTGTAGACACCAAATTTCCAGTTGAAAAACTGTAAAGAACAACCTCCTCTCTCCCATATCTGTGCCTCGTACCGCTATGGTAGATTGAAAGGAATAACTAGCAGCCTAGAGTTTTTGCTTACTTTTCAAACGTCAAATGACATAGAAAACATACTAATGACAGCTCTGGTGGCCTGTGTGTGGTCCCCCTACAAACGTGGGCTCTGGGGTTCTCCGAGAGACCCTTGTCGGTGATCAGGGACAATTGAGTTAAGCAGCTATGAGTTGCGCCCGTCTAGTGCAAACATCTATAGGAAGTATGGAGAGGAGAGGCCCACACCATGGAAAAAAAGCATCTTGAAACATTGTTCCGCATCTCATAGGAGATCGTTATTGTCTCAATAGGATAAGACTTCAAATCCCCTGGGGGAAAGTTTCTATAATAAGAATGTTCTTTCTTATTCTTATTTGATAGCAACTTACTTCTCTTTAAAATCGCTACCAGAAGATCGGGTTATCTTTTGAACTAGAAAAAGTGTTTAATTATGACATTGTTATTAGTGAAAATTCCCAGTGAAAAATTCAAAAGACAATTTGGTGAACATACGTTAGCTTTCGGTAAATTCTCATCAGGCCTTGTCATTGATATAACTGTGTAACGAAGTCAAATATGCGGAAAAGTAGAGTAAATTGTACGGTTTTCAGGGCGGGGAGAAGGAAGTAGAAAGAAACAAAACTGCAGTCCAGTTTTCTGATCATCGTAAGAAGAATGGCGGCCACCGGGACAGGTAATTAGCTGCGGGCGGCTGAATTGGTGGCTATCGGCCACGGTAATCGCGGCGCCTGCTCCTGTCATAACCAAAATATGCTGTCCAAGGAATTTAAGTAAGTTTAGGGGACCTTTTAAATTACCCTGCGGTGTTTGCGGCCTTAACCTTCTCCCTCGTGTCTATCCAACACGGACAGATGACGATCATATCGGGATCCTCTGTCAGTGGTCTCAGCAGTCAGCAATGAGATTATCATGGTCACATCTCTGGCACTTCGACCATGACCTTCGCGACCTCCATGGTCCTTTCGTCGTTCAACTCTAAGCGTACTTATGATGCCCGAGACGGTTTCCCCTGTCAAGCATTCTTGACAGTTACGCCTACAGCTTGTCAATACGATTATGATCAAACCTGCGGCGGTGAAAAATAGCCCCTTTCGTTACATGATTTATCCCACACCGATGAGTGTTTTGAACCCCCTTACGCTCTCATCAGCATATCGGTCCTACCTCATGCATATGTTACTCTACGTTAAAACCAAAAAAACCATTTAAAATCTACTTTTTCATAAAAATTCCCAATTAGTTTTTTATTGGCTGCTCTTTTATCAATTTTTCGACCACACTAATTTTTTTCATTTGTCATCGCCAAGAAACTGACCTTCTATTCATAACTTAACTGCACATTAGTATCCATTTTTTCCATTTTTTTCTAATGGCAGTGCCATTCCATGTAGTTAAATAAAAATATCAAAGTATAAACTAATGTAAAATATTATTAATGTGCACATTGGTAGTCTGCATGAGTGGCCAAATATACAGCAGCATTTAGAAAAATTTTTGTGGATGAAAAGCGGCGTTTTTAATATCCACCGGCAATTTGTGCTTTCAAAACAATATTTAACAATTTTTTGAAAATAATTATCAGCTCACAACAAAGAAGTGAAAAAGGTCGCAAAAAAAGTAGGTAGAAGACTTAAGGGAGCCCCAGATTTAAAAAGAGGTACAAGAGAAAAACTGCTTCGCGATGGGATCTAGAGGAGCATGATAAGTATATTCTGATCGAAGGATAAAAAGATGAAAGCCATGCAACAAGTTCGTACGATGACGTAATTATAGTTTGCTCCGGGGTGATAGTTCACATTAAACTTGAAACTGATGGTTTGGCCTCGTCATCGTAGAAGCCAGAATGGAATTTGGATGATGGTTATCGGCAAACGAGACAGTGGTGGTTTAAAACGTGCATGCAAAAATGACCCCCATTATTTGACTGAGGGATGGAAGTATAGACGCAAAAGCATTTTACAAAATTTACACATATTGACCAGCTAAAACTAGATGCACTTTAGCAGACAAATGCAGTCCAATTACCGCAGCCGTGCTTCAAACAAAAAAATATAACTCTGTGAAAGCTTGGTTTCAACCACATCTGGCGTAATAATAATAATTAAAAAATGATTGATTAGTTTTCGAAGTTCGCATATCATGGACTTCGCGGAGCACAGTGGGCTCCCTAATCAACAAATGCAGCAAAATCTTCTGAGTTTCGTGACATGCCATCTCCTACACCAGAAGTCTGTTTTGGCCGGCCGGATGTCATAGTCTTATCCCGTTACCAGTCTCACCCCAGATCTCTTGTAAATCCTTATGCATTTACTTCAACACCTTTAGTTTGTTGGAACCAGGCTAGGTTGGTCGGATTTATAGACCATAGAACACAGTATGAATGTTTTGGTCACCTCATCTACTAAAATTTCACCACATCAATTAGTTGGCAGATAATCATCAGATGATTACCACCATCATGACCTGAGTTCTCCTGCATCTGCCTCAACTATAGGAGAATTTGTCCTGCACATACTATCCCCTACCCCTTAGAGCAGTTTTGTTTACCTGAATTCCTTCCTTGGAATGCCAGGCTGCTCATCACCCTCACTGCGATTTCTCGTTTTGCAAAAAAACGTGAGCACATTCAAGTCCTGAATATATCGTTTAGAACTTGGAAGATTTACTAATCCATCAGTATGTTAACGCGCAGTGTTGAACAGGTAAGTGAGTCTTTTAAATAAGTCCGTAATCTTATGTGGCTTCGATGTATTGAAATAAGGAAAGGCGAACGCTTTTTAACTCCCTGGCAGTTACAACTAACATCAATGAAACAGTATCAATACATAAAGTACATTAAAAATGACATTGTCTACATACTTGAATGCGACGAGCAAGTAGCTGTCCGTAACACGTAAATAACTAAACCTCATCTTGTACTTAAATATTGTAAGTAGTGTGTAATATGTGGTTATACTATAACCTTGTTGGATTATGTGGGCGTTGTTGGTAAATGAATAGCCTGATATGTCGAGTTTTGCCTTAAATGCATCCACAAGTGAAGAGAAAACAACAGCAACGGGAAGAGCGTTCCAAACTGCAACCACCCTGTTGGTGAAGAAAAACTTGCTCTCATAGCTCTTAGCTTTCCAATGCGCGTAATTAACTGAGATGACTAGGCAAGTGAGCGGGTTTAGCCTAAGGGGAAAATAGACAAGATCAAATTCTATAAATAATAAGTTCTACTGACCAAAATTGAACTTTTAGTATGCCGCAATAACTCATTGAATGTCAAATGGATGCCATATCTTGTTAAGCCGCCAAGATAAAAAGCAACTTATTTACTTATATAAGAAGGATCCCCAAATGGCATGGAATTGAAATTCAACTCTTCCCGGTGTGTTGTCGATTAGATATGGGAGGTTCTTGCTTTGTTCTATTACTGGTATTTGCCAAATCAAACATAATGCAGAAAAGTGTTTGTAGTTCCTTGGTACCGGGAATCATCCGTTGAAAGTAACCCCAATCATGCTGGAGTGAGGTCAGGAGATTCAGCAGCCAACTGGAAGCATCAGATGACATGATAAATACATTTTTATTTTAAGTGCTCAGAGGCTATTTCTGGCTTATTAGCCGTCATCAGCCAGCCATACCCAACCCCAGGCACTGCGGCGCCCGAGGCACTGCCGCTGCTGGCGGGGCTTGAGAGGTAGTCCCAAGGCACAACGGGACGAGTGAGTCCTGTAACCGATCGGTGAGCGCCCAACTACCATTGTTAATATTCCCGATCGAAACCGGCAAGACAACGAGCTCGTGGCGCAGTGGGTAGAGCGTTGGACTTCTGCCCAAGAAGGTCGCGAGTTCAAGCCTCGGGTGCCGCAGTGCCTGGGATTGAATATGGCTGGCTGATGACGGCAAATAAGCCAGAAATGGCCATTACAGTCTCCCTTGTCTTTGTCGGTCATGTTATTCTGCCTATATCCTAAGCTGCCTTACGGCTGCTGGCCAGGCTTGAGAGTTAGTCCCAAGGCACAACGGGACGATTGAGTCCTGTAACCGATCGGTGAGCGCCAAAATACCATATATATATATATATATGTGTGTGTGTGTGTGTGTGTGTGTGTGTGTGTGTATCATGACGCAGTAAGTAGGGATTCGGTTCCTTAGTGAGTCCTCAAGCGTTCTCTATGCGGTTTCTAGTAGATGGACTCCAAATAATAATCAGGGAAATACTTTCTTAAATTATAAGTGCAGGACATTGAATCAGGTGATCCGGACTTTACTATTTAGGGTCAGACCCGAAAGTTCAATGAACATCTTGGTCGAAGACAATCAACCGCTGTGGAATAACCACGTTATGCCCATCCTACAAACAGGTAGTACTACAAGTAGTATTAAATGCATATGGCAAACGAGGTATACCGTACTCCTGGCATAGGTAATAGCTAAAAGCCCAGACACATGTTTCGTTGATGTTTATGCTACGGCATGACACAGCAACGACGGCGTTCCCTATGCGGTTTCTGGTATATGGACTATGTATATAGTATTCTCGACCGGAAGTTGAGTTTTTTTCCATCCGTCATCGACTGGACTTTTTATCTAAGATTTTGCGAGCGAATATTTAAGAATTTTAGCCCAAAAGGTGAGCTCAGAACGAAGCAGTGAAAAAAATGTGTGCGAGGAAAATTGGAAGAGTTCAGGGAGCGCCACCTTTAAAAAGTGGTCGAGGATGAAAAAGCTGCTTCGCAAAGGGTTATGCAGACGCAGGGCAGGTTTCTTCTGAGCGTAGGATTAAACTATAAAACAGTACAGCAAATGAGTATGAAGGCATCAGTATAGTGTGCTCGTATGAGAACTCGGGTAATACCGTCAGTGGAAGTGATACGTCGACAGCTTAGTAGCCCGATTAGAATTCTGATAATGGTTATCAGCAAACCAAGCGGCGGTGTTTAAACCATCAGTGTAAATATAGCTCCAAGTGTTTTACGGAGGGATGGGTTATGGAGACATCATGACATCTGACAGTCCGACCGTCGATTTCGACGAGGTCCACCGTATGCTCCACACCAGGTGGTGCAGGGACGGTGAATTGCACGTGAATTAGTTTTAAGTGATAGTAGCCTTGCGCTGCAGCTAACATACTCTCTTCTCCTCCCCCACCTGAACCCGCTGTCAAGACAGAGTCAAGAAGACCGGAGATTGGAGAGGGCGCAGGTGGCTGGCGCAGCCGGAGCCGCCCCTGGGCGTACCACTACACCTGGCTCAGATCCCACAGAGTGGGAGTGCCATAAAGGCCACATTAAGAAGGAGCCATTGCAGCCTGACTCTCAGTCCTCCAGTCAGCCACTACACACAAAACACACAATTGGGCTGACCAGGCGGTCCGAGTTATCCCGTCAGTTGGCAACCTCATATTGAGTGGGAGACGCGATACATGGAAACGGAACTTGGAGACAGCCTCCTCAATTTTTTGTTAGTCCTTTCTCGGATTCAGGCAGAGAGCTGCTTGAAAAATGAAGAAAATAAAAGGGTACTCGAAGCAGTGTTAAGATAAATGTGCAGTCTTCGCTTGAAAACAAATGGACTATTTGATACCCGAATATCGATTGATTGGCCATTTCAGAGAAAACTATACCTTGAATCAAAGTAAAGGGAGGATTTAGAGATTGAGGATGAAAGAGACGGTATAATTTGTGAAAAATTATGTTGGTAGTGTGGGCGTCTAACAGGGTAAGAGCTGAAAGCTGAGAAGATTTTACCATCCTTAAGACGGAAAATGAGACAGAAACCAGCATGCAGTCTCAGAGCTCAAAAAAATGCAATTTCGTTAGCTGGCGTCTATTCGAGTAAAGAGTATTCAGGCGTTTCGGTTTCAGTTCAGTTTTATGAAAGGAAAGGTAGGCAACGCCTTTGAACAACCTATTGATTTCAGTGACATTGCAACTTAAAAAAGGCTGACACATATTGGACGTTGAACAAAAGGTTATCTCCCCGTCACTCTACAGAGCATCGGAGAAAAACAAAAATAATATAATATAACTCGAAAATAAGTAGTATTATGTTTGATAACGCGTAAATTGTGAATGGGGATATGTTAAAGGAAATGTGTTCGTTTCTGATATCGTGGTTGTACAAATAGCTGTACTGGTAAGATTTTCGCTTAAAAGGGTCAACTGATAGAGACATGATGATGTCCGCAGGCAGAGCATTCCAGGCCTTAATCCCTCTGTTGGAGAAGAAGAACCTTCTTGCGTCCAGTTTTGCGCAATTCACACGTAGTTTGATAGGATGTCCTCTCAAATTCGTGGTAGTGGTCAGCTCAAAGAATTCGCCGGATGCAAGGGAACAATCGTGATCCCACTGCATGTGAAAAGCTCGCATTAGGTCACAGCTTAGCTGTCTATAGTCCAGAAGAAACCAGATCAAGATTGGACAATAGTGTCTCGTAAGGCAGGTATCTTTGACTTCGAACAAGCTTGGTTGCACGTCTTTGGACCTTCTCAAGGGTGCTGTGGTCTTTGACAGACCACAGTCTTCAGGCTTGTATGGCAAATTCCAAGTGTGTTCGCACGAACATCCCGAAGACTTTATTAAAGCACCTTTTATCAAACTTTTCAAACGCCCGCTTTATTACATACAAGCTTGACTTGGCGGATTTTGCTAATTTTGAGTAATGGAACGATGGCTTCAGTGAGGGCGTGATCAATACTCCTAGATCTTTCTGAGCCTTTACCTCTGGTAGCGGTGTGTGATCTAGATAGTACATTATTTGGTGCACGGAGCTAGTTCTGCCGATTCGCAGAATATTGCACTTGGTAGCATTAAATGGGAGGAGCTAGGTGTTCGACCATTCCTCGAGTCGATGAAATTTCGCCTGTAGATTTGCTTCATCAGCTTCGATGTGGATGACCTTCCAAAGCTTTATGTCGTAAACAAACATGGCGGCGTCACAGTCCAACCCAGTTACGCAGTTATCAATGTATATAAGGAAGAGGATAGGGCCAAGGACGGAGCCCTAAGGAACCCCACTCTCAAACGCCACCTCCATCGATTGTTGATCGCCAATATGGACAATCTGAGATCGCTCCATCAAGAAATTTTCGATCCACTTCAAAATTGTGCCCCTTACCCCAATACGGTTGAGTTTGTATAGGAGAGGCTGGTGAGGCATGCTATCAAAGGCCTTCTTGAAGTCTATGTAGACTGAACATTTTAAATTTTAGAACGGCTAGTCTTGTTCATTGAGCCAAAGAATAAGCAAGAATATTCAAGAATTTGACGAGTAAACATACAATAAATGCTAAATTTTATTTCAGAAAGGTATAAATTATAAGAAATAAAGCCACAAGCCTCTGCAAATTCGGCTGGAAATCTGTCGTCATGAGGCAATCGATCTTACTTATACGCGTCACTTAAACCTAAGTCCTTGATTATGGAACATTCAGTCCTAGGGGTGTCTTGTAAAATAACTGGTTTTGGTAGCGTTTCAAACCCAAAACTCATTTAACTACTCAAAGAAGGTAAGAATTTAAATAGCCACGTTGAGATCCAGGTGGAGCTTGGAAATCCTGAGTGGGTAAATCGTCACACTGAGATATCTATCCTGTCAGAATATTGACAATATCGGGAGCAAATAGAATCTCACTAACGCCACAAGTCCAGACTACTAAAGTTCTCATCAAGGAAAGCTAGTTCACTGTTTGCTGAACTCCAGACAGTCGCAGAAGCGTTAATGGAATTGCCCTTGTCACGCATCGTCAACATACTCATTCCATTAGACTCATTCATCTTTTGAATTTCAAATTCAGGCTTGCTTTTCAATCCTTCTAAGTCGAAACCGTAATCATCCGTCCATCTATTTGGTCGTCACGTTTTCTTCACGATTGTTTTTTTTCCTTCGAGTAGCTGGAAATGATGACATTATGGCTCAGGCTGTTTGTTCAAGTTAGAAATAAGCCAGGAATTAGGCTGTAGCTGAACATAGCCTCACAGGTTAGGTTAGGGTATGCTTTAGAGTGAGAATAAACAAAGTGTCACCATTGAGGGTTGGTTTTAGGAATTGGTGAGGCTTTAGACCTACTCTTGACAACAATCATAAAACTTAACCGTAGCCCTTGTCGTAAAACTGACCTTTATCCTTAGGCCAAATTCAAAAATTCCGTCAGCTCTGAATCTAACCAAATTTATAAAACTCACTTCGGTTCAATCCGGTAGTTTAACCTTACTGCTAACTTTACCTAGAGTAATTTGGAAATTCAAAATCCGTTGAGGAAGTATATCAGACGAATTCGCCAAGCCTCCTGCAAGAGTAGTTACCCAAATGTTTTTCAAAGTCCCTCTCATGGTCCAGACTGCTGCTTGAAATCCAGGTTCACAATGAAAAACAAACGGGGCTGCTAACTGATGGCAATGCACCCATGTGAATGGTCTCCTGTACTTTTACACTGCAAGACTGCTTTTCTGTCAACCATTGAGTAATCACGCGTTAAAAAGATTCGTTTCAACAATCGCAAATAGTTTGCTATCAAGTGTTCTGCTTACCCCGAAAACTCCACAATCTTTACACTTATATTTGACGACAGAAGATTGCATGGGTCACTTGGCTTTGACGATTCCAAAATATAGGCAGATCCATTCATCGCGAACGCTCTGTGCCGACTCTCCCTTGTCATGTGACACAAAAGTAAGCTTAGTTAAGACTGATGTACTTCCAGTTAAAGAGTAATTTCTGAGGAAATTAAAATTAAACAACAAAGTTAACCTTAGAGTGCATTCGGGGACCCAAAGAGTCAAACACCCGATTCTTTTCGGTGGCTGTGTCTTTGTTGTTTTTAGTCATGGAAAATAGCAGTGAAAGTCTTTCTGTGGAGCCGTTGAACTGCTCAAAGTACCCCTCTGGCCCCAAAAGCTGAAACCTGTTGACATCGTCAGCGAGCATCATAAACGCTGAACCACTTCTATGCATTGGCACGGAAATGCAAGAAGTGCATGCTCGTTGCAAATAAGAAGAGCCTTCGTCATCTGCAACATATTTCACATTGGTATGGAATTTCAGCTTGATTCGGTAACAAATGGGTGGCTTTTGAGGCGGCAAATCACGTTTCGATCGCACGCAGCACTGACTGCAAATTTTGCCACTTTATCTTTCGCATTAAGGTGAAAGACGGATGGAAAATCGATATCCAGCCCGTGTCATCTACCTGCCAAGGGCCTGGACGTGAAAACGCATCCATAAGCGAAGGCAGTTAAGACAGTGAGAATCCCGATGTATAAAGATGTCTTTCGTCATGATGGTGGCCATCCTCTGGAACAGGGGGAGGGCAATGACGTGTCACAGGCGGTGGGACTGTGTTCACCTTGATCCTATGCTCTCATGGTGGATGTGGGGGTGAGTAAGTGAGACAAAACCACTACTAAAAGTAGGCTTCACAGTAGAGAGATTCACGCCCTCTTGGAACAGCAGTGAAAATTATTGTTCATGATAGGTGTAGAACCGTGTTCGTGTGAACTTAATAGTCATTCCAGCGCTAACATTGAGGCCGAAATGTGGACACAGCGTCACTGCTTATAAATATGGTGGTAAAAAGGTTAGAAATCGTGAACTCCTTCCTGACCCTGTCTGCACAAATTTTAACCTTCGGTGGTAATGATCGCCCGACTACGATGAGGGAGAAAATTCTGGTACTACTATTTAATCAGCCCACTTTTTCAGGTTTTCTGCGCATTTACTTCCCTGTGTTCAAGTTTGAGCGTAGATGTGCGCTCATCGATCAGTTACGAGAATCACTCGCCCGTTTCGCCTTGGAGCTCATTCTAGAGCCCCGCCAGCTACAGCACAGCGGCTAGCGACTAACATTTGGAATGTTTCAAGAGTTTGTACAGTATGATTCTGATAACCGACGTCAAAGGCACCGGTATGCCGTATAAAAGCGTATAGGAGGTAGTTATTTATGTATTTCCCGGAAGTATGCACTAATATGCTTTGTAAGCCATGGGAGCATAAACCCCCTATGGTAATAAAGCGACCTCACACGTAATTTAAAGAAAGCTTAATATTTTCGTGTCATAACTCTAGCAATAACCATAGATTTAGCTCTACCACTAAGCCAACCCAAGTCTAAAGACGAAACCAAGTCGGCCTGAACACTAGTGCAAGGTACCTGAATAGGGAAGTTACTAGTCCCCTTTTTTGTTATATGCCCAACAAATGCTATCATAATCTAGGCATTAAAATGCTTTACTTAGACGGACGATAACTTTTTAATCTGAGTTTGAATATTCGAGGAGTCTTTTATAGCTTTCTACTGCGAAATTCGTTTGACAGAGATGTTCTGAACGTTTTCTGATAAACTTTCAAAATAAATTCTAGCAGTTTTTTCTTGTCTGTCTGTCAAAGAGAGCTTGAATTTAGCTCTGAGAAAGCATGCAGAGAATTGGAAGTCCCTTGTTTCTAAGCGCATTGTCCTTTCTCTGTGCGATCGTTAGTAGTAAATTACGCGTGAATCAGATTGTCGTGAGAGTCAGACCGTAGTGTGGCGTCCATGGCACACTCACGCTTGTGTGATCTGAGCCGCCCTCTCCTTTAATGGGAAATATCAGTGTTTTATTGGGGGGGCAGGTGTTGCGTGTGGGACGCGCAGACGGGCTATCTAGCTTTGTCAGCCACTGCGCATGGCCTCATCATCAGTTTGATCGAAAAGCTGAGGCAATCGGCTGGTGCCTGAGAGAGAGACTAAGAGAGAGAGAGAGAGAGAGAGAGAAGAGAGAGAGAGATGAGTGAGTGAGGTCAACTGTCTCACCACATATCCTCCCTGTAAGCAATCTGAAGGTGCGCTAAAGGCCGTGGCTTGGAAGGCTGCCAGCAGATGGGATAACTCGATATCCTTATAAGGACAGAGTGTCAGACTGCAATTGCTCCTTCTTTTAGTGGGCCTTATGGTGCTCACACTCAGATGAGCTCCGAGCAGAGCCTTTTTTTGGTTTGGTGCAACCCTGGTCCATTCTGCGTAGATCAACCTAACAGGGCACGCACATACAACGGGTGCAGTCGTTAAGCGGATCACAGCAATCGATAGTTTTATCCCACGCCAACGGGAAGTCGAAATTAGCCAAGCAAAACATTCTAGCTAGAAAAGACCTTGAAGCCTAATTAATTTGTATACGCGATTATTCCGTTGATCGCTAAAACTTGGCAAATTCCTCGAAGAACCCTCAAATGTGCCTCTGTTTCCTTTTTGAATTACTTTATAAATTTTTCATTCTTTTTAATACTAGTACTGTTTTTAAGGAAGATTTTTGTTCCCTCTATCTCTCTTTCTTTCTTATATTAAGCGCACGTACATATGTGTACAAGTTATTATTTCTCTATACGTCTTTACATATTTCGAAGTTGATCGAATGTATGTACCCTCTGCGTACACTACGCACATATCGTCTGTGTTTTACTGAATTTTAATTTTATTGCATTACTTCGGTGATATATGAAGTTTACCAATTTTACCTTCCTGACAATAACAAAGAAACCGTCACGCATAAATTTTATGGACTTATTCGTTACTTGGGTTTGTCTTACTGCGAGTTGAAAATAAAACAGAAGCCAATTAACTAGTTTAGGGTCAGCTTACAGTAATGCGCTAGCATGACAAACTACCCAGTAGGTGATCCTGCAATATTTTTGTGATGTCACTCATTTTACTTGCTAAGTGTTATGTCTTAAACTAACTTTTAAATTAAATTATAGTTTTGTGGGAGCAGGACTTGGATCATACTTGGGCTATAAAGTCTACAAATAAGCATTTTTAATAGCTCATAGGAAACATTCGCTATTCCTCCAGATCCACGAGCGAATCTTGAACATAACCTGGCGAACGTTCGAGGTATTACTGTATATAAAAATGTTTTATTAAATGTGGCCATAGCACTCAGCACAGTCCCTTGGAGTCACAGACGAGAATAGCACTTCGAAGAGGTTCAGAACTGAGGGAACTCTGAGTGCAGTTATTCCTTAGGTACGAACGTTACTTTAATAAAGTGACATCCAGGAGCAACAGACACACGCCCCGTGCAAGTTTTCATCTACAGCCGCAGTTTCGGCACCATGGCCCACAAGCGCATGGCTGGCTGCTAATGCCATCCGCACGATGTGGTTGTCATGGCAACTGCCGCCCCCACTCCCTACGACAACCCGTCTGCTCTAGCTGCCGAAACTCGGGGTCAGCGGTTTGCATCTCCAGAGTCCGCTGTCGACTTAATGACTTGGCGGCGTAGCAGAGGTAAAGCCTCCGTTGGTAGAAGGGTGTATGTATTCCTCGAAGGGACAAGACATTAGGCGGTGTGCTCATGAGGTCGCCTCTTCTACGCCGTTTGGATTCAATCTAACCGGACGGGGTGTGCAAGGTTTGCATTAGGCAGGGGGTGCGAAGAACGAAGGATAGAGGCGATTTGTGTGTGGCCAGTTAGAATTTATTACTAGGTGGCGACTGACAACTTTCCCCTAACCCTCGTGTTATTCTACACTCATTATCTTAAAGGGGGCGTATTTCAGGTCCTTCAGTACCAAAATAATATAAATCGTAGAAAAAATAGCTTAATTTTGTCCCTGGGCATAAATTAGCCCGTGTGACAAAAAAAACGTTTCTAAAAACAGGGGTTCCTCACAATTTGGTACCTGGTACAATATCCCTCGGTTGGTCGCACCCGAGTCGTTAGTGGCCGAAATTGCACGACAGGTGTTCATTAGTGACGTGGTAAGGACTCGGTTATTTGGCTCGCCGGTACTGGCACTGTAAGCTTCGTTCATCCGGGCGATTAAGAGCACTGCCCAGTCAAAGTCTCAGCACTGGAGCGAGATTGTGCTGGTTGATGGATTGCGGGCCGGAGAAACCTGACTTTAGTAGCTTGCAGCTCACACGAATGTCACCTCCCGCGATAATTTCGGTAATAATTAACTTAAAAAGTGCTACTAAGTGTTCGGCGATCCGCGTCCAGAGCAGTCTTTGAATTTTTCTGTGCAAAACATAGGGCTTATTGATGGGAGGATTTGTACTGAGCAGGGACACGCGGTGGGATATACGGTATAGACAAATGCCATAAGCCGAAGAGTAGCCTAAGAAGATCTGAACGCACGTCCGTGACCTTGATCGTTTGCCTGCCATGCGCATGCTGTGTGATCTCCAAACAGTGGTCAGTATCGGGAAGGTGAAGGAAAGAGTAAAAGTAATAATAAATATTTAATAATGAATTGAAGCGAATATGCGAGCCTCAGATTCTTGTTACAGAGAAGAATGCGCGATCACTGGGACAGTACGTGTAGTGGTTTGACATTTCGGTCTCATACATGAGGTTATCATCAGAAACTGCGAGCAAGCAGCGAAAACGAGCAGTTTTTGAAGCCAAACCAAGAGGAAGGGGTAGGGACAGGGGAAGGGGAGATTTTGTTCCCAAAAAGGCTGAGACCTCTTGCTTGGACTCAAAAAAACGCTCGTTTGTATTGCTTAATCAGTCTCTGCTGATGGCCTCCTGTACGAGACTAAAAGTTCAGACCACTACACTTACTGTCCCATTGATCATGCGTTCTTCTTCTTTGCAATATTTAATCATGTTCTGATGGAGTTCATCTGTGAATCCAGATCGACGTTCTCAAGACGATATTTGTGACCATGGTAGAACACATGAAAGGTTCTCGACTTTCTGCTCAAAACAGGTGAGGAGTTATGAACTCAAATCTGTGTAAGTAAGAATCTCGGTGAGCCGGTTCGACGGTAAGTTTGCCAAAGACCACTGTCAGTTACCTTCCTTTGAAAGTAACGACATTTATCGGTCTTCAAACTGACCGATCTGTTTGCAGCATCAACCATGTGATGAAAGGGAACCTAGATACCGAAGACCTACTGGGCTATGTCGGCTGAGCTAAACGTGACCATCAACAAGGTGACCTCTCCAGCAGAAGTATTAAGTCCGCTTGAGTAAGTCGCCTTCTGAGATTAAAGGATAAGTGTAAAAATACTGCGAAACCCCGAGGTCAAGTTAAGTTCCGTTTCGTGGGTTTTGTTGGGTTTGTGTCTAATGGTACATCAAGTTCTTGCTGAGCAAGATATGATTGCAATCTCACCGTCAAAATAATACCCCTTTCCATTTTGTTACCAACTAGCTGCATTTAGTGCGACGGACGCAAAAGTTTGGATTTGATACGGATAGGGTATATACTGACGTGGTGGTGATAGCGACCGCGATCCTCCCGCGTCCCCTACGGCCAGTCAACTGCCTGCACAGCGTGTGACCGAGTCTTGGGCTCGCCAAAACCCTGCCATCGATCGATATTTTGCTCTTCAGTGATTGGCCACAGTCGAATAATGCTCAGGCGCGCCGACTGGCATTCAGCTTCTTTTAACGATCGCTGGCACTGCCGGTGGAACCAGTACCGTGCTGCAGAAATTATCGTGCTGCTAAGCTTGTCTCCTTGACTTTTGAGTTGTGTAAACCTCGTTTTCGAAAATTGGACTTTCCCGCTGACAACTACGTAATGACTGCGCTTTAGCCCTTTGTCTGTAACATAATTGTGTGCCTGTGATAGTCCGCTTCACGATCTCTGCCAATGCACCACTACGACAGGGTGAGACTTGGCACTGGGCTAGCGAGAACTCAATGTCAATCGGTATTGCTCCTTTGCTGATTGACTGCAGGCGGACACTGACCCACACTTGTCTGGTAAGAGCGCTTGCGGCAGCAAATATATTACCTTTCTTGAAATGTAGCAAACTAATTTGGTCTGATTTCAGGGCAGAACACTCAGATGTCATTGTGTACTGGTGCCCAAGCTCGACACCTTAATAATTGATAGTGTAATAAGATGCTTGTGTGCTATCCTGTGATCTGGTCATATGCAGAGTTAGCCCATTGAATTGGGCAAAGCCTGCCATTAATCCTGATGAGGGTGGAGGTTCCACACGTGATAAGGATTACAGTAAGGAACAAATTCGATGCATCGCCCACGCTCTGTATCTCTTCCATACATATTGTCTTTCAGAACGCCCCGTGATTGATTTAGAATAAAGTCCGCTCTATGCACAGATACAACATCATAGTCAGTTGTCATAAATTAACGTTAAGAACGAGCCATTGTGATCTGGCATTCAATCCCGAGGTCTGTGTCATGATACCAGCTGGACCATTTAAAGACCCATGGCATTTCATTCGTCTTGGTAGCGATAAACGATTCAGATTTTTGGCGAGGGGCCGTCGATATGAATAAATCCCACTCAGTACTCTCTCCCTCATGCGTCAGTGTGGAAATGCAGCCAGACGCGGTCGTCGACTAGGCAGTTCTAATCCGTCGATCACGTGCTAAAAACATTTTTGCCCACCGTTTTGGTTTGACGCAGCCCTTTTTCAGGGCCCGGTTGGACCCTATCACTTGAGTCCAGCCCTGTTTGATGCGAAAACCTTCCATGGTCGTCTAAACCATAGGATTTTATACTTCTCAGAGAGGGCAATTACCTGTAAGTAAACTTTCAGGAAGTTATTCAAATAAGCCTTCGGCTGTCCTTGTTTCGCGTTTTGGTATGTTTGGGTGACAGTCACACCTGAAAATTAGAACAACATTCACCAAATCGATATTCCCCTCTTAATCGATTGGCCGCAGCGGGTCAAGGTCGCGGGTGGATGCACATCGGTTGCTATTTGTTTGGTGATAGCGCATGGACAGTGAAGTAATTAGTGCGAAAACCCATCCACGTGTGCACTCCCTTAATCATGCATGATTCATAACCATGCCGCGTATAGACTCTAGACTATATTAGCTGGATAGCAAGACCGATGTTTAGATTATACGAGACTCATAATCGAGTTTCGAGGTCAGGTTACTCTGGCAGTCATCTGGTGGATTCTAGATTGCTTAGAAAATCCTGTTTGGGCAGTCAGCTTACTGTATCAGAATCGGTGGATTCCATACGTTGGGCGGGTAACTTGACTTCGGCGGGTAGCAGAATCGGTGGATTCCATACGTTGGGCGGGTAACTTGACTCAGGTGTGATTATACTCATGGCTCACGGTTGGGCCTCCTAGCTCAGTTAGCTAGAGTGTTGGTTGTGCTAAAGCCTTCCCCTTGCTGACCTGGGTTCGAATCTCACCAAGGCCACCAAGTTTTTCACAAATGGGTAGAATGCATTATTCAAAGCTGCCAACATCCACTTCTAATTACTTGTGCCTTGTGGATTCTATATTGATAACATAGGAAATCCTGTTTGGGCAGTCAGCTTACTGTATAAGAATCGGTGGATTCAATAGGTTGTAGTAGGCTTGTTGGGCCATTTGACACACGTGCGATTAAAGGCATATCTCCCGGTGGGGACTGCTGACTGTACTGAAACCTTCCTTTTGCTGTCTTGGGTTCGAATCCCACCGAGGCTACCTCTTTTTTTCCAATTTTTCAATTCAAATAAGCAAAAATCCCTAATATTGTTATTTGGTCAGGTAAGTTTAGAAAGATCGGTAGAATCTTCACCTCAATTGGCTCCAGAAAAAAGATCTGTCATCTCACCTGTTGACTATGACTAATAAGCCAGAAATTGCCACTCTAAGTCCCTGGTATCTGCCGACAGAACTTCTCGAAATACGGTCCACCCTTGAAGCATTCTGGCTGAAAATTGTGTCGATGTTGTGTTACGGGAAGAAATACGAATCAGCCTACTAGTCGTTGTCGTCATCGTCAGGCAGCAATACCAGATCCCAGATTAGGATAATCTGGGATTCGAACATGGATTCTTTCCTCACTGGGGGGTTCGAGACCCAGTGCTTCACCACTGGGCACCGGGCGCTGTGTCCTGTTAAATCCGAGCTGGATGGGCGTTCGCCGATCAGATTATGGGAAATGCTTGTCCCGAAATAACCATTGCAGCCAATCTTGGCTTTGTCAGTAACTGAAATGGCTCTCTTTCGTGATCTTGTATAAAGAACACAAGCGCAATCCGTTCATGTGTATATTTGCATCTGAACAAGCCTGTAGTAGCCTAGCAGTATGGCTTTTAGGTGTCCAGGCTTGATGAACTTCGGTTTGATAAAGTGCTTATGACCCATCTGCTAGACCACGCCCGTGGACTACCTGCGCCGTACTTGAGCGCATGTTTGTGTTTCTAGTACCAGCTGGTATTTAAGGTTATGAATGGCTGAAGGAAGGCAGAGTAAGCTCAAAACAGATGCGATCAATCTGCTCGAGTCCTCTGTCGTCCTGCCTCTCTGCGTTCTCGTTAGCCTTATGCGCGACGAAAATCTGCAATTAACACCTACCGAAATAGTGCATGCAATTCGACTAAGCCATAACTTCTTCATCTGCCTGAGCCATCGGCACGCAAGTTCACGCTGAAGATGCGAGTACGGTCACATTTTTACGGGTTTACGTACTCTGTCGTGCGCTGGTCACCGGTCAAAAGTTCACATTGCGTATGTTGGTCCCGAGATTATTTCTTAAGGAGACTCGAAAGTATCGCAGTGGAGCACACTTAATCAGTTCAAAATGCGCTAAAAAAACTTTGGGTTTTATTATAGTATTAGTCCAAATATCCGGAACCCAGAAGGGTCTGATTGGTTGATTCTATTTGATACAGTTGACCCAATTTTACAAATTAATATCAAACTTTCATTAGAATTCTTGAGTACGTGCGAAGGAAGGGTGTGCATAGATGAGCCTTGTGAATAGAGTTCAAGGTGGACAACCAGCGAACACACAAGTATCGGTCGGCACCAAAGCTGCTGCTCCGTTCCCACGCCCTCTCCCGACCAGCTTAAACTCTTATCCCCCGTCGGAAAACGCGTGATCGCCAACATCGAGATCTCACCTACATGCTCGCTTGGTCTCATGCCTTTTTGAACTTGCACTTGGGACCGTTGCTATCATACCTGATCTAGCCGGTCTAGACGATTTCACGAATCGTATCCCTCCATGCGTGAATATCCATGGCAGCAGAGCTGGACCGTCTAACCCATTCTCTTCACCAACGACTTAATCCGAATAGCGATGGTCCAAGAAGCCTTTCCATGTCTTGACGAACTATGTTGAGCCAGGTTTTGAGTTAAGCCCCTCTTCGACCCCTCCAGGCAAATAAACGGGGCCTGATCGCAGGCAGTAACACTGAGCCTGTGACGTGGACTGTGAGGAAACTGTTCAAAACATCTAAGTCGTCCTTCTTGGGTCACCTGAGATATCCTTGTGGTGCTGTCACTCAAAGGATGGTCCTCAAGCAGCGATGGTAAAACAAATCCATTTTTTTCGCTTACCTTCCAAGCGCACAACCCAGCATTCAGAGGCCTTAAGAAGGACTGGCCGGAGTGATGTACAATGCGTGTGAATATTTTGGAGATGAAGATTCCACGTCGGATCCACTGGCACTTTCTAAGGTTTGAGAAAACTCGACGAGCAGCCTGGATTAGGCAGACAATGCCATCTTTACTCCGGCCACTTGGCAACAGGTTCAGCTAGAGGTAGTTGAAACTGTCTACGTCTTCAAGTGGAAATCATCCATCTCAATAGATGCCTTCTCCTCGTCAGCTTGAAAACACTGTTGTCTTCCACGCGTCTATGCAGAAAATGTCCGAGTTAGCGACCTCATTGTTCGAACTGCAGACTCATGTGCACTCTATTTGGCTGAACCTCCGACCAACGGACCATCTTCTTGTTCATCGAAAGTTCAAACAAGCCCCTCAGGGCCTTCTCATTAAATTCAGAGTTGCCACAGTCACTCGGTCCCATTTAACGAGGCTTTAGTCTTAATTAGAGGAGCAACTTCGCGATAGTGCACAGGATGTATTTCTGTCCGTCGAAGCGACAGGAACGAGCAGCCGGAGGCCGCAGCAGCAACAGCCAAGGCCGTGGGCGTACTCTGACCTCAACTCCCGTCAGGTCATTTAGGAGGGGGGGGGGGGGGGGGGGGGGCGAAGGTGGCGCGGGGACCGAGGCGACCCCACGTAAATGTCCACGTTAACTGCGATCGGCTGCCCAGGCGCAAATTTAGAATTTATAACGAAATAGCGCCGGGACGGCACTGTCAAAACAAACATTAGTAACTAAATAAAATTATGACAATGTGTGCAGATAAAATGTACAAATATTCAATAATGTACGCAGAACTTGTCCTGTTAGGGCAATAGTTAGCGATGTTTTGAAACAATTTGTGAACTAGGAAATAAGCAGTGAAAAAAACTCCTACCTTGAAAATGCAGGCATAGTTCAAGAGGCCTCCATTTTCTAATAAAAGGTAGGAGAAACAAAACTGCTTCGGAGAATAAGGTAAAGGGGTATAGTAGGTTAATACTGCAGTAGCATTTCAGAATGAGATAATGAAACGTCGATATGGTTCGCTTTTGATCTCTAAGGCACATGAAACAAAATCTCGCGAAAAGGCGTCAGTGAACGTGGGACCTCAGGATCATAGGATCCAGAATTAAATACGGATGATGGTAAGTATCCAATGAAATGGGAGAATTTTAGACTGTGTACGTCCGAATGACTTCATCGTTTGAATGACTGGTGGTAAAAGGAGACCTCATAGTTCCTGGGGACTCGAAGTAGAGAAAAAATAGGTTCAAGAAGGTCACTTAAAAACCCGATGGTCCTTACTACGATTCATGGGAAAGCCACTGGGAAAAGGTTAGGAAAATAAAAGGTTAATAGAATCAGTGTTAAAATCAATGTACAGTGTTCGCTTGAATGCCAATAGACTAGTTAATGACCTAATTTCAATTGGCAAGTTATTCCAAAGAAAGCTATACCTATAGAGCAAAGAAGAGAGAGCGTTTACACGTGGAGGATGCAGGGGGAGGTATAATTAGTGCATAATTTCTTAGGTTATAAGGAAGCCAAATGGGGGTAATGACAGAAACCTAGGGGAGATTCGAGATATTATATAGTCCAAAAGGTAGACAAAGGCCTGCTTCCAGTCTCCTGACCCGAATAAATTTTAGCTTCGTCAGCTGGCATCTAGTTAAGTAGAAAGTATTTGAAGGAGTCGGATACCGGAGTTTTTTGTGCAATGTCTTTGGATATTTTCAATCTTTGAATGGCTAGTTTCGTTCATAAAACCGAAGAAAGGGCAGCGAAATTCAAGAATGCGAAGCACAAACATACGATTAAGCTTTAATTTAATTTCAGGAAAATGAAAATTATAAGAAATAAAGCCGCAAATCTGAGCAGCTTTCGCCGTAATTCTATCGGCGTGATGTGAAAGATCTAATTTATTGTTGTAGCTTAAGCCCACGTCCTTGATGAAGGAACATTCAGTCATAGGGCAACCTTTAAAAATAACATGTCGCGACAGCCTTACAGGTCCCAAAACACATGTAGCGACAGTTAGAAGGTGAGAATTTCATTAGCCATGTGGAGCTTTACACCCAAAGAGTGTCTAAGTCCGAATGAATTTGTTCTAGGCATCGTTCGGCCGTAGATCTAGAGAAGGAATACACGCATTTGAGGTCATCAGCATGAATCTAAGATTGAGAATGTTTAACTATCGATGAAATATCATTTATGTAAAGTAAGAAAAACAAAGGACCTAACACGGTATCTTAAAGGACACCACTCACAATCGGGGTAACACTTGAGTATGAGGACCCCACTAAAACGTTTTGATTTCGATCAGATAGGTATGATCTAATAAAGTCAGTAAGGGGACTACAAAATCCTATAGCCTCTAATTTAGCTAGAAGACGTCAATGAGGCACTTTATCGAATGCTAAATAAGATCATGATGACTTCAATGTCCCATCGCCCGAGCATGCGGAGAATTACTACAGGTAAGTGCTGTCAAACGTACGCGTCAAATCATTTGCCACCCGAGTCCTCGATGACGTTTGCTTTTCACTTATAAGAGTGGTCTCATACGTGGTATTTTTTGATGTTTCTGTCGTCCACTAACTTTCCTGCAAAGGATTTTGGACTCAGATTTAAGAAGAATCCTTTGGGTATATGGTAGCTTATTGCACTGGCTGCAAAGGTCACTGATGCTGCGATGGCGCGCTTTTACGGCCTACCAAAGGTGCACAAGCCAGGAGTGCCATTACGACTCATCGTATCTTAACGTGGCACCCCAAGTGACTAAGCTGGTAGACACGAAAATAAGGACAATGGTCTACCGGAAGGCAGCTAAAACCATGCGTATCCTCTACTTCAGAAGCAACCAACCCGTTGGTCACAAACGCATTTGTGTCAGAACCCTCTTCCAACGCGTTCAAACACACTACGGCACCGACAGCGCATGCCCTTTTTGAAGCCAATGGTTATCCGAAACCCTTTATACACAAGTGCCTTAGGAAGACCAACCATGAGGGATAAAAAGGAGAAGACACGAAGTTCTGGCTCGCGATCCCTTATGTAAAAAAACGTATCAGAGGCGATGGGAAGAAACCTGAAACCTTTCGGGGTCGGTGTGGCTCATAGACCTGAATCAACAATCAGACAGCACATCATGAGACCCAAAGAACCGCTACCAATGACAGAACAATAAGCAGTGGTCTACAGTATACCATGCCAAAACTGTGATGCGAGGTATGTTGGTGAAACGGGCAAACACCTTGGCACAAGATTGCATAAACACCAGCTTGCAATAAACAGCAAGGCTAAGCTATCTATGATCTATGGCCACATACATCAGAAGAACCACAGTTTCGCTTTTGAGAAAGCGAGGGTAATCGGCCGAGCAAACGATAAGATAGCCAGACTGCTGATCAAAAGTTGGTCCTCGACGGGCACACTTAAGAGAGCCATAGAGTTACATCCCACCTACCAGGCGATATCAGGTGACACGCAAAAAAAATAATTTACGCGCAAGTTAACGTCCCTGCACCACCCATCTATGGAGCATACGTTGACTTCTTCGGATTACGACGGTCGAATTGACGTGTGTAAGTATATTTAAGTCACCAGCGCACCGGACCAACAGCGATGATGCCCAGGCCCTGCCAACATGCCCGTGCTGTCAACGCATCTTCCGCGCGCGAATCGGCCTGATTGGACATCTTCGGACGCAATGCACCAACAATCCGACAATTCCAACTTCTACGTCAAATTCTGCCAACCCTCCTTCAGACTCCCCACCTTCACTCCTGGCATCAATTTCATCACTTCCACCATCATAGAGACCACATCCCAATACTCATCGCCTTTTACCCCCACCACCGCAACCACCACCGCCTTCGCCTTCACTACCACAACCACCACCACCATCAGCAATGGGGACTCTATCCTAAACTGTCCTCAATCCGACCGCAAATTCACCTCACGCATCGGCCTGGTCGTTCACTTGCGAATCCATCGTACAGAGACTGGTGAACCAGTGCCTGGAGCACCAACACACAGCAGAGATCACCGCCTCCACTGTCCTCACTGTCCTCGCGCATTCCCTCATCACATGGGCCTATTCGGTCGCATGCGCATCCATGACAGCCGAATTCACCTCAATGCCGACAACACCGATACACCATGCACAACCTCCGCTCCTGGCATTCTTACCACCACTGCCACCCCCACTACCATGAATGACATCTCCCCAGCCTCTACCGATTTCTCCTGCCCACATTACACCCGCAACTTCAACTCACGCATCGGCCTGGTAGGTCACCTGCAAATCCATCGCACGGAGGCTGGTGAACCAGCGCCTGGGGTTTCAACATACATTCGCCGGCCCGCCTCCTCTGCCCTCACTGCTCCCACACTTTTACACACCGCATGGGCCTAGTAGGGCACATGCGCCTCCACGATAACCTGCGGTAGACCATCGGAGGCTAAGCCACATCATCGCACACCATCTACCCTTATACATAGACAACATCCTCACAATTATCATAATGTTCCTGATAAAATCACGGTTTCCTAGAAACAGTGGCTTGGAAGGCTGCCAATCTGACGCTTACACCAGACCACGCCGTCGGCTCAGTGTATGTGTTGGGTGTGTCGAGTGGCTGACCAGTGGACTGGAAGTCAGACGGCGATGGCTCCCTCATATCCCCTGAGTAAGTAAATCCTGGTGTGTGCGTTATGCGGGCCAGGTCGGGCTGTGGGGCGCGAAGACGGGTACGCTGACCCATCAGCCAATGCGCCCACTCCCACATCAGACAACAGACCGGCTGGGATGGTGGTCTAATTGTGGGGGTGGGGAGAGAGTGATGTCAACAGCTCAGCGCATCTTTTCTCCCTATAGACAATCGGACGCGCTTGAAAATACCACGGGGAGCTCAAAGCCGTGGCTTGGAAGGTTGCCAACTGACGGGATAGCTCAGACCGCGTGGTCAGCCCAATGTGTATTTTGTGTGGAGTGGCTGACTGGCGGACTGAGAGTCAGGCTTCAATGGCTCCTTCTTAATGTGTTCTTTATGGCACTCCCACTCTGTGGGATCCGAGCCAGGTGTGGTGGTATGCCCATGGGCGTATCCGGCTGCGCCAGCCACCTGCACCCTCTCCCATCTCCGGTCTTCTTGACTCGGTCTTGACACCTGACTCAGGTGGGGGAGGAGGAGAGTGTGCGGTAGCTGCAGCGCAAGGCTACTATCATTTAAAACTAATTCACGCGCAAGTCATCATCCCTGCACCACCTGCTGTGAAGCATACGGTGGACCTCGTCGAAAACGACGGTCGAACTGTCGAAATAAGATTATAATAGATAATTACTAAAGAAAGATGATCATTAGGAAGAGAGGTTAGTAGA
Organism: Schistocephalus solidus; assembly: GCA_017591395.1. NCBI lineage: Eukaryota > Metazoa > Platyhelminthes > Cestoda > Diphyllobothriidea > Diphyllobothriidae > Schistocephalus > Schistocephalus solidus. The sequence goes on from WEDG01001765.1 coordinate 79,814, forward strand.
TTAAGAAAAGACCTGTGATAGGTTTAACAAGGGTAGTCCGGTAAAAATCTATGTTCAGAAGAGTCGAGAATTTGATTACTTATGCAAATATCCGTAATTTGTTTTCACAATTATTTTTTCAAAGATATCAGCGAGAGAGGGCGTTTTATGAACACCACGATAGGTATGAATGTCAGAGCGGGAACCAGATTTAAAAACTGGAATTATAATAGGAGTTTTCCAATAATCGGGGACAAAACGGTTTTCGAGAAATACTGAGAATACTTTGCTAAGTAAAGGTGGAAAATCTCTTAATTGTTTAATAAGTGCGTTTGGAATGTTACCAGTTCCAACCGAATGTGAATTTTTTAGGTTAGCTTGAAGACGTGAAATTAATGGTTTTTAGATGTGAATTTGAATTTGAAAGCAGCGGAATTGAGGGAGTGAGACTATTTTCAATGGTAAAGTGACTGGCAAAAATGAATTAAGCAATTCTGCTTTGCCCAAATCCTCCGTTACGAAATTTTTATTACAGTCAAGTAAAGGTGGATTTATATTTGGACGCTTAACCGATGACCGAACATGAAAGACTTGAGCAACAGATTTGGATGAATTGGTATCACTTAGTGCCCGAGACTCCCTATGCCTTTCTCACGCTATCCTAATTTTCAATGCTTATTCAAAAATTTGTGCTTTCCTTAAGATAATTGACAAAGAGCTTTTAGACGGTTCGTTAAGCTGCTTTCGTAATTTTTTTAAGTCTGTTTTGCAGAAAATGTGGAACAGTAGTAGGAGCTGCATTTGAATTAAAAATCTTAAGCGGGATAAAAGCCTGGATTTTTCCTATAAGGGTCTGCAATAGTCCATGGAAAAAGTCTGGATCGTTGATCGAAAATATGCTATGCCAATCTAGAGTGCTTACGAAATTATTGATTCATTCGTGGTTTGTGTTAGCGAAGTCGAGGTTATTGCATTTTACGTCAGGCTTTATAGGAAGGGAGACTGGAAAACGACAGTGAATTAGTGTGATCACTTGTGAATAGAACACAATGGAAAATCAGTAAGAGAGGGTGGACATCATTTGTAAATATTCAATCTAAATGCTGTCATTTCTATTCACTGAAATAACCAGTTGGGATATGTTTTAAAAGTTAATAGTATCGATCAATTTCTGAAGGTTTCGCAGAGAGGATTTTGCCTGCCAGTTGATGGCTGGCAGATTAAAATCGCCTACGTTTATTTTGATAACAAATTGAGTCTGAAACTTTTTCAAAAAGTTCACAGAGCTCGCTTTCATTGCCAGAATAACACAGAGGATTATAGGCACAGCCAATTACCGCTTTGTTATTGTGCGGGAGGATGACTGAAACAAAGCATACATTTCCAGAAAAGGACGTAATGCTCAGCTGAAAAGGGAAATGTACAAAGGATGACTTAATATAAAGGAGGTAATCACCACCACGTTTTTCAGCGCGGTCTTGTCGGCACAAATTGAAATTATCTATAGCGAGCGTCGAGTTGGAAATAAGAGAGTGAGCCCAGGATTCAGTGATGCACAGCACATCTGAATCAAGCTCAAAAGCTACCGTTCTAAGCTCAGCCATCTTATTTACAACTGATCTCGCATTGAGTGAAACTAAACTGAGCGTATTCCTGAGCTGCAGGTTACGCTCATCAGTATTTATAAAAAAGGAAGCTTTGGTGGCGGAGAATAAAACTGGAGAGAAGAAACAAAAGGTGGGAAACAAAATTTATATGGTCTACAATTTTTTGAAACGTTACTGCTAAAAGAACTGAGATTATTGGAAAACGGCATATTTTGGTTAAAAGGATGAAATGGGAGGCTATATTGTGGCGTGGGAAAGATAATGAGTGGCATAGAAATGCGATTTTGAGGGAAAAAAGCATAAATTGGTGGAAAACGTGAATTTGAAAAATGAATAAATGATTTCGAAAAACTATAAGCATAATTAAAAGACTTGATTACATGGGGATTTCGGACACTTTTTGGGTTGGGAAATATTCTAACGTGAGCGTTCGCATGTGTTGTAGATGCTGAAGTGTTAGCAAGTTTCCAATCGGTAATGACATTACTGATTTTGACGCCTGGCTTAGAAAATGACTCAGATTAACTGGGGTTTTCTTAGGTTTACTAGATTTGACAGCTAAAGCAGGCGTGGTATGCTTGGGAGGGGAAAGAAAAGACGTTGACACGATTTCATTCGAACAAGGAACAAGTTGAACGGGTGAAGATTCAAGCGAAATTGAAATTCCTGTTGATCCGGAGGGCCGTGGGCTTGCAGTAGCTAGAGGCCTAACCTCTAAGATAACTTCTTGGTATTGTAGATGTAGACCTAGGCTTCTCGTTTGCTACTGTGAGTGAAACCCGACGTTCCATTTGGGTTGTATCTATACAGCTAAACAGCTTGTTTTCTTCAAATACTGAGAGCGAATGGTTACCCGCGCAACTTTGTCAACCAGTGCATAGGGAAAAAATAAGAGAGACCAAATCCAACCGGACAGTTATCTAAATTTCCTGGTCATTATCCTACCCAAATCCAACATGGATGGTGAAACCACTGCCATTAACGACTCGAACGTGGACGGTCAAGCTGCCATCGTATCAATTACGACGCCCAGCGGTGATCGCGAGAGCCGCTATTTGTGTTGCGAATGTGATCGCGTGGACAAAACGTACTATAAATACTGCTCACCTTGTGCCTCTATCACCCTTATATGCTACTGTCTCTGATGATGGGTTCGAGTGCGAGTCTGAAACGTCAGGCCAATAAAATTATTGTTTCATCGATCGCTTCTCCTTCTGAACTGCTTCCCACAACTCGCCTTTTCTCTCCTATCAGCAAACTCCTAGGTTAGGCACAGTGCCTATATTGGTCTCGGGGGCAGGATTGGGGTAACACGTGGGTCATACGATTGGTTCTCACGCCGCCTGCATGACGCAGTCGGTGTGCTGAGGATATTGGGGCTAGGCGCGGGGGCGTGAGGGGTTCAAGGGCTATTTCTGTGCGTCAAAAACGCGGAGCGCGTGTGATTGTCATCAGGGGGGTTGGGGCGGCGTGCGATTACCACCTGGAGATGGCCAAGAGAGACAGACTGCCTGTGTTAACGTCTTCCGACAACCGAGCGCTGGGTTCACTAGCAGCATCTCCACTGCTTCGGCTACTGTTAGCAACCCGTTTTTGTAGGCCTTTACAGTAGTGTGCCTGGTCGATAATCTAAATAGCTTCTTTGGCGTCAACTTGGTGGTTCGTATCGGTTAAGGGAAAAATAATTTACATAGAAATCGAACGATTCTGTCAACTTCAGGCAGAAAAGATAATCGACCGAGGGCCGAGAGAGCTGCGGACGTAGTGGAAGGAGAGAGTTGCGGCGAGCTATGGGAGGAAACGGAAAGACACCGGTTGTTTTCGCTGAAACGCAGTTACGCCATAAACATCCTAGAACCACGCGTAAAAGTAAAACTTCATTCAAACAACTCATCGAATCTTGTGGGGTTTTACAGGTGGTTCTTATCGATTAGATGTGCGACAATTGAACTTCAAATGGACCGATTTTATCAACGCCAAACAGGAAAGGTAACGGACCTCTTCGGAATATCGCAATTTTCCTCTTTTTCATTAGGCCCTCAATTTCTTCACAGATGCGCCAGGCCAACGGGGAAGCTAAACGAGGACACGGCGTGCATTAGTGGAGAAGCGCATTCATAAAAAAATTTCGCTCGTGAGGGTGAGGTGGTAAACCTAGGCGCCGTTTCACGCTGCGCCAACCATCTCGGCCCTCTCCCATCCCCGGTCTCCTTGACTTAGTCCTGACACCAGATCAGTTGGGAGAGGGGCAAGTAGATGCTTCGCAAGTTTACTAACACTTTAAACTAGCCCACGCACGAGTCCCTACCACTGCGTCAACAAGGTCAACATCGTCGGAATCGACTGTCGAAATGTCGACTACTAAGCGATATTTCTGGGATTTCCGGGGTCCAAAGCACATTTGCAATTTCAACCGTCGTTTTGGACGATGTCCACCGTATGCACCACATGAGGTTGGTGTAGTGACGGAGACTTGCGCTAGATTAGAATTTGGATGCATCTAACTCACTCTGTGTTCCCCTCCCCCCATGGACCCTGGGTCAAGACAGAGTCAAGAATACCGGAGATGGGAGAGGGTGCAGTCCCAATCACTTTGGTCAAACTCCAAACAAGAACACAACAACATAAGGTAGGGGCGGCTTGGATCACAACTACGTGGGAGGGCCGTAAAGGCCACATTAAGAAGAAGTCATTGCACCCTGACTCTTAGTCCGCCTGTTGCCCATTTCTCACCAAACGCACGCACTGGGTTAACAACGTTGTCCTAGTTATCCCGTCAGTTGGTAACCTTCCAAGCCACGGCTTTAAGCGCATCATGATAGTTTCAAGTGCGTCAGATTGTTTATAGTGGGGAAAAATGCGCGGAGCCGTTGACCTCAATCTCCCCCCCCAACCCCGGAATCATACCACCGTCCGAGCAGGTAGGTTGCCTGATGTGGTAGTGGGCTACTTGGCTGATGGGCCTACATACCCGTCTTCGCGTGCCACAGCACAACCAGACTCCCATAATGAACACACCAGGATTCACTAAACCAAGGGATATGGAGGAGCCATCGCCATCTGCTCCCCAGCCCATTGGTCTGCCACTCAACGCACAACACACACTGGGCTGTCGGCGTGGTCTGGTGTTAGCGTCAGATCGGCAGCATTCCAAACCATGGTTTCTAGAAAACCCTGATATTCTGAGGTACGTGATGATGATGATGAGGGTGTTGTCTATGTATTGGCAGAGGATTTGTGTGTTGATGTGGTTCAGACTACGGTGACTTACCGCAGGTTATCGTGGAGCCGCATGTGACCTAATGGTCCCATGCGTAGTGTTAATGTGCGGGAGCAGTGAGGGCAGTGAAGGTGGACGTGGCGACTGTACGTCGGAGGCCCAAGCACTAGTTTACCAGTTTCCGTGCGATATATTCGCAGGTGACCGACAAGAACGATGCTTGATATGAATTTGCGGGTGCAGTGTGGGCAAGAGAAATCGGGTGGGGCTGGGGGTTGTCGTTCGTTGTAGTGGTGGTAGCAGTGGCGGTGCGAATGGCAAGAGTGGAGAGTGAGCATGGGGTATTGGCGCTGTCGATATTGTGGTGAATTCTACTGTCATGGATGCGCATGTGACAGAGTAAGCCCACGCGGTGAGTGAGTACTTGGAAGCAGCAGATATAGCAATCTCTGCTGTGTGTTGGTGCTCCAGGCTCTGGTTCACAGTCTCGCTGTGCTATATTCGCCAGTGACCGACCAGGCCGTTGAGTGCGGTGTATTTGCGGTTGCGATGAGGACAGGTTAGGACCGAATCCCCATCGCTGGTAGTGATGGTGGTTACGGCGGCGACGGTGGTTGTGGGGGTGGTGGAGGTATCAGGAGGTGAGTTTTAGGATGTGGTCCCTGTAATGGTGGAAGTGGGGGAATTGGTGCCAGGGGTGACCGTTGGGGGTCTGAAGGAGGGTTGACGGAAGTCGACGCAGAATTTGAAGTGGTCGAATTGTTGTTGCATTGTGTGCGAAGGTGTTCGATCGGGCCGATTCGCGCGCGAAAGGTGCGTTGACTGCGCAGACATGTAGGGAGAGTTGAGGATTGGCAGTGTTGGTCCGGAGCGCTGGTGACTTTCGTGCCGCCCTCTTTGGCCTTGGCGGCGATGATCCGGTTGGCTTCATCGGTTGCTGCCCTGGTCTTCACTGTCCTCCTCCAGGCTGGTCGGTTCTGGGCGAGGTCCTCCCAGTTTGCCTGGTTGATCTGCAGTTGCTTCAGGGCAGTCTCCAGAGTGTCCTTGTAGCATCGTATTTGACCCGCTTATCGACGAGAACCCGTGGTTTAATCTCCCTAGAAGAGCCGTTTGGGTAGTCGCTCGTCATCGATCCTCACAAGGAGGCCACTCCAACTGCTGTCAGCGTATTCAAATTAGTGGAATAGGTTTAAATGGGAGTTCTCAGCACGCCTCAACCCCGAATATTACTCGTTGTGTCGGGCCACGTGTAGTTAGCTTTAACTCTAGGTACGAGTTGTTCGAGGTGTTTTATGTCTGCGACGATCGTTTAATATTGTCGTACGTGGCAGCACCCATCTGAGGCCGTCTTGACATTGTCTTGATGTCGGAGCAAGGCGGGTGACGGAAGAGGGAGTGAGGATGGTGCAATACAAGTCTACTCCACATTAAACTAATTCACGCGTAGGTCACATCTGCACAAATTTTGTGGCTCAGATGGTGGACGTCGTCCTTACCGAAGGTCTAACTGTCGTGTGCATGCAGGACATATGTGTGGAGCCTCTCATGTCACATCAGGGCTTGTGTGTGTGTGTGTGTGAGGGATTGAGAGAGAGAGATAGAGAAGTCGATCTTATTTTACTTTTAGGTGTGCAGATATTCGTCCTTTGACAAACCAGGACATCATAACAGAGCAGTGAGGAAAAGGCTGCCTTAATCAACAAAACCCCAGGCTAACGGCCATTGAGTAGCAGGAAGCAGACTTTAAGCTTAAATTAAATACATTATTTACCTACTCCTAATTAAGAGTGATTCAGTGTGAGGGGACCAGAAATGATTTGGTGATGGGTATCATCAAGTTAACAAAAGTTAATTTCGAAGAAGTCAAATTGACACAGCTATGGGTAAATGACTTAGTAAGGCTGGTCTCTAGGACTGCATCATAGGGGCTATTTAAAGCCAGTTCAAATTTATCTTCTAGTAACCCTGTGTTTGATAGTAACCAGCTTTTTCAAATAAAGTAAAAAAAGTTTCAGCTGGAAGATTTGACTGGAAATCTTGAAGTTATTTACTTCGATTGCAAGGAAAGACACCGAATAGAAAATCCAGCTAAAAATTCTGGAAAGGTAACTATGCTCGCGTCCTAACATCTACCTTTACATCAACCCTTATCCTTAGTTTCACATTAGCCCCCAACATCAAATTACCCCTAAAACTATCCTTAGCGTTATTCCGAAAGGCCAGCCATCGGCCGTTATCGCCTTCAATGTCTGTGGGACCTATGAGATGGCATTTCGTCTGATCAAGATTTCATTTTTGAGGCTTTGGTGAACTTCCAAACAAGGATTCGACTTTATGCGAAGTGATTCTCTTTAAATCCCAAAAACGAACTTCCACACACACACCATAAATAAAAGTGATATCGTCCAGTATATGCTGATTGGAATAAAAGAACGATCATGCTCCAATTTATATTCCAAGCAATTGCATCCACCTTAGCAAACGGATTTTGTTTTCTCAGTACGGTAGGGTAAACATTGTGAAGCACGTTAAGACTTATAGTAGATACGTATAACGGCCTGGTTTTTCCATGCAACAATTACTGCCATCTTCATTCCCGGGCATGAAACGTCCAATAAATGTACAGCTTTCGCTATGACTACCGACAATAAAATAAAAAGGTATCGTCTTTCCGAAGGTTAATCACTTACGACTGGGAGTGATCTACGCCTTTCGGTATTGAATGGGTAACGATTTTTCTCAGCAAACCTGGCACCTCACGTCCCGTTTGCAAAATTACGAACATTTATTTGGAGGTTTCGAGCTGAACGAATTACGTGGATCTTGGATATAAGGAACGTGCAATATTTTCAATAAATGACGCAGCCTACAGTGATTTTAATATGGAATTTTTATCGAATTGCTTCCCTAGAAAAAAGAACTATCTATCACAGTCCTGCGAAGAGGTGATCAGGTGACTGTAAGCACGCCTCGTGAAGTCCGGAAGATGCGCGCTCATTTGTACTTGATTGTTTTTTTTTAAACTGCTTTAACCTACAGTTAGTGCATATCCACTGGGTGGCTGTCTGCATCGTGCTCACTCACAGCTACTTTTGGGCAGCTATTAGCGGTCACATCGAAAAGACTAGAGTCTACCCGTTTCGGGGACAAGAAACTGTTATTTTTTGTCGGTCATACTACGCAAAGTCGCGCGTCACAATCAAACGAAAGTACGTCGCCTGGGCGTTACCGTATGCTAGCTCACTGATTGGTTGCCGGTCCACCAATGACAAGCTCAGTATCTATCCGAATTCAAGCGTGCCTTCGTAGCTGCTCATCTCGACAGTTTGATGAAATGGGTGAGGCGGTCGCCCCGAGCCGAAAGGCTCCACTAGTGGAGACGATTCTCAACGAGCTGGGCTTCGGATGGTACCAGGCCAGAGTGATAATCATCCTTGGGGTAGCGCACTCCACGGACACCATGGAGACCATAATTCAGGCTATACTTGGTCCTAGTTTGCGCTGCAACTGGCAGCTCTCACCCGACTACGTCGCTCTCCTGACGACCCTGGTGTTCTTGGGCAGCTGTATTGGCGCAGTGCCCATGGGCTTTGCAGCCGACACGTTTGGACGTCAGAAGATGTGCCTCTTCTCCTGCATCGCCCTGATGTACCTATCCTGGCTGTGTGCCATCACTCCTACCTACCCTTGGATGGCAGCTCTCCGATTTATCTCCGGCATCTTCATCGGTGGCATGCTGAACGCTGGCAGTAGTCTCCTCTCTGAAACCATGCCCGCGCCCTATCAGGCCACTGGTCAGCTGATAACGTACACCTTCGAAACGCTAATCGGTGTCATCACGGCTGGCATCGGCCTGGGTTGTCTACTAGGACATCTGAACTGGCGTTACTTCGTCCTTTTCACCACCGCACCTCTTCTGCTCTGCAGTATTGGTCTGACCTTTTTCACGCAGGAGTCGCCCGTCTACCTGTACTGCAAACATCGCACCATTGAGGCCGCAGAGGTACTCGATCTTATCGCAATAACCAACAATCGAATGCCGAAGCAGTCCCTGCCAGCCTGTGCTGCTGTCGGAGACAGACGAAAACGAAAATCGGGCTACACATTCTCCTTCACGGGACGTCTGGTGCACACGGACGAGACGGAGGAGTTTCGCCTGGAGAAGTACGGCGTAAAAGAAGTCCTGGTTCTCCTGTTTGGTCGACGGCCTTGGCTCTTGCCACTGCTTCTCATATTGAACTTCCTGTGGGGATTTATCTTGTATGGTGGAGCCACCATCTTGCCTGTGGAGCTGGCTGTAACGCCAAGGACTTGTCTACAAGTGCGTGAGTTCTTGCAACCTGTTAACCTGACATGCCGTGATATTTAAGTCGCAGCCCGGAATTCCTCGTATAATTTATATTGGCTGAAGTATATCCCTACCGAGTCTTTACAACGAAATTAGCACAGGTAAATTAATTGGCATTAGTGTGTGGTTCTTTCACCACCTCGATGAACATGCGCACATACGGTGCGGCTAAGCAGTGAGCATTTTCGGTGTGCAGGCTTAACTAAACCGTTATCGAGGACATTCTTAAGGCTGGTTAACTGTGATCTCTTCTGGTAGTTGGTTAATTAACCTCCTTATATGCATTAGGCATATTTAACGAGATAATATTTACAGACATAAACATAGAATGCGCTTTATTCTCACCTATCGCCATCCCCTGATTTATCATGACAATATTTTAATGGAATGCGGCAACATCCATAATGAAGAACGAGTTTGGAGAAGGATGTCTCTTTCAGTAACGATGGCTGCCTAAACAGAATACGAGAGAAGGAACCGTCCACAATATATATGACTTTGCGCTAAATTTCATGGAAATAAAGTTTAGGATTAAGGGGAGGGTAAGGTATAAGTTTGAGGTTAAGGTAAGAGTTGAGGTTAGAGTCAAGATTAGGCTAAGCGTTAAAGTTTTTATCTTTTTAACTGTAAGGTGTAAAGTTAAGGTAGGGATAGGTTTAAGATTAAGGGACAGTCCCGTTTTATGTTAAGGTTGGTTTTAGCGTTAAGACGCTGGTATGTTCCCCTTGCTGCAACCTACCGTAAGGCCACATATTTTAAGCACGTGGTTAGTTCTTATTTCAATGTCCTGTTTAGGTGGCCCAGTACCTCAACTTTCTGATAATGTAGAAGCTCCCAACAATTATATCTATGCCATATAGTGAAGGGTTAAGGATAACTTTATGTGGCCCCCCTAAGCAGGACACGGGAATAGGAAAGCCCCACCAACTCAATAAAGGTTGCCTTACGTGTAATTCTAGGAAGAATTACTATTGGGTGTCATGAACCTAACTCTAGCCCTAAATTAACCCTTAACCGTAGCACTAATCATAACCTTGAACCTACAATTAATACTTATCCTTACCTTGAACACAATCCTAAACTAAAACTAAATTGGGCGCAAAAGTACCTGTATTGCAGGTGATTTCTGTACTTATGTCCTGTTCAAGAGGCCATATAAGTCGACCTTTCAGCGAACGTTTTGGAAAGTTTCTATTCCAGGGCAAATGATTCATACTAATTGGTCACCGTGTCTTTCAGCTGCATTCTACTCCTGCTATTTGTTTCCTAAGTGACCCTTGTAATTAGCAGAGCAATTACCGCACCCGTTGTCTGATCGTTAGTCCCCAGTTTAATTAGCCCCCTCATGCACCTGGCTGTGCAGCGGATTGCGGCGTCACCTCAATGCCCACGCTAAGGTCGGATGCATTGCGCTCTGTTGCTTTTGACAACTAAAGAGCAGCAACTGAAAATTCTTGGCGTTATAGTGACAAACGGACAGTTGCCCGCAATCAGTGTGTCCCGTGAACACACGCATTTCGAATAAGAACAGTAACCGATAGCTCGTCCGTTGCAGGCTGTCCCAGAGGACCAGTGGTGACTTGCACGTGCATTGAATTAGAATGAGGGGTTTGCCTGCGGCCTGCCATCCCCACTCATCGCGTTCCGATAACCAGGTAAAAGTACTTGAATTGATATGGACTCACTATCTGACGCGGCATAAGTTCCCCTGAGAAGGATTAGATGCGATTGCTGGTGTAAAGGGTTTTATTCGCCTGACGTTTCGGATTCCAACTTGATCCCATCATCAGAGAGCGTATCAGATACCTTACTTCACCAAATCTGATCGCATAGCTGAGAGAGAAGCCGTCAATTCGCACTAAGAAGAGGTTATCCGATCTGTCTGTCAGTCCAGAGGACAGAATAAGTTCGCTAGTTGACAGCTTTCAAAGTCGCGACTTTCAGCGCGTTGCCATAGTTTGATAGTACGTCGACTTTGCGATATTGAGGGAAATACGCGCAAGGACGGCCTCACTCTTGCCTCCCACTACGATCGTGTGCTTGTGGAAAGTTCGCGCGGATCAAGCCAATCAAGAAATAGGTCACTGACAGTGAATGACGATGGGTTCGAGCGAGAATCTGAAAGGTTAGACCAATGAACTTAAAGTTCAGCGCTCGCATCGTCTTCTAAACTGTCTCGAAGTGCATCATAGACGCATGGCAGCGCCAATAAAATTATTTCTCCACTCAAGTTTTCTGCCCTATCTCAAATTCTTTAATTTAAAATCAATCAGAAGGATCATACTTCAAAACCATTCTTACCTGTGGGCCAATCTCCATAATTAATCGCGAACCATATGGTGACCAGATTAGAAACCAGTACTCTAGAGTCCTGTCCTACTGCAACTAAAATTGTATTTTTTTAAAAATCATTTTTCGAAACCTACATTTGCTGTGGCTGAACCCGATTGCCTTGTCTGTCGCTCTTGGGTATTTTTAATGGCAGCTCAGTAACGATTAACCTTATCTTGCAAGATAACCTAAGTGAAATCAATTAGTGCATTTCGGCATCTTTCTCTGAAAGACTACGAACCTCAGAAGCAGACGAGGGAGCAGATAGACGACTATTTTCAGACCGAGTTAATAATTTGACTACAGGGTAAAATTTCAGAGGTAAGAAGCACTGAACAATTGGGTCAGTCAAAATCTTAACCACTCCAAGACGAGACATGGTCTACTACAGTGTTCCAATGCAGTTGGTGTCCTAACATAAACTTTTGTTATGGGGCCATCAATAAAAAGCCGTAGTTGTCACAGAGGCTGATGAATGCGTTGCATGAGTTGCTGTGCCACTATCGCTGCTGGGGAGAACATTGTCACTGCAAAAAAGCGAATCAAAGACTTAAGGCAAGTAGACTCTTGTGAAAGCTTACAGTTTTTGGTGTACAAGTTTCCTTCTTGGGAGGGATATAGTTACATGCGGTGACCCATATCACCTATATTTGTGGGCGTCGTATAATAGTTTCAAAGGTAATGGAACCCTCATATTCATTTAGGAATTTTGAATAAAGGTAAAAGTCTACCTTATCTTCCTATCCGCGGGTGCGCACTGTATTGAAAAATTTCACAGCCTAGTTAAGCGCAATGGTTTCTGAAGACAACTTGAGCTCCCGCAAGGCCAGTAAATTTATGTGGCGGACGGATTCGAGTAAAACAGGTCTGTGCTTATAGAAATCGGTTAAAGTTCATCTTGAAGACAAGTGGGGGTGGAATAGGAGGGGAGCAGGGCGTGGAACTAACAGACTTGAAAATTCAACGTCATGGGGGGGAGGTAAACGAGCGGAAGGCCACGGAGAGTTGTATGCAGTTAGTTGACCTTTGAGCACGGTAAGCACGGGGGGCTGTACGAAGTTTCTTGGTGCGCACAAGACCAGTTTTTTTAACCTGAATGGCGGCCGTTTCTACTGTGGCTAACAGACGCTAATCCGGTATCCTAGGGTAATTCAATGGGACCTCAAACATCATCCAAAAAATATTTATTCAGGTCCACACAACGCTCGGAATCAACAGCATGTGCGAGAATGGTGCAGATTATGCTCCTAATTTCACCTTGTCATTAAATACTTTTTAAATTCCACCTTTATCAGCTCTGACAGCTAAGAGTCCTTTTCTGTTTAATTGTGGTGTAGATGTTATGTAGATGTTTCACCCATTCCTCCTGCGAAAAATCTGCAATTTCCTCGAGATTTCTATGCCTCAATGCAATACACCACCGTAGCTAGCTCATCTTTTATTGACACCTCAGTGTGTTGTACCCTCCTCAATTCTCGCGACGATGTCTACACGATATTCGAGACGCTAGACTTTGAACTTCCTGCTATCAAGCCTCATATTCAGGGTCGGTTGCTCCGATTCCTGCATCGGCCTCGTCTTGTAGCTCAGAAGAGTGCACCCCTCTGTTCACTGGAGCAAGAAAACTGATAGACTTACAGCTTGCCCTCCTCCTCCTCCTCCTCCTCCTCCTCCTCCCTCCTCCTCCTCCTCCTCCTCCTCCTCCTCCTCCTCCTCCTCCTCCTCCTCCTCCTCCTCCTCCTCCTCCTCCTCCTCCTCCTCCTCCTCCTCCTCCTCCTCCTCCGCCTCCTCCTCCTCCTCCTCCTCCTCCTCCTCCCTCCTCCTCCTCCTCCTCCTCCTCCTCCTCCTCCTCCTCCTCCTCCCTCCTCCTCCTCCTCCTCCTCCTCCTCCTCCTCCTCCTCCTCCTGCCTCTCAAATCTTCAGTCTCGACTATGGTTCACTGTGGTGACTGTAACACGCTCTGCTAACGGCCATCCAAATTTTTCGTACCCTATTTGCTGCTGCTGGCAGGGCTCGAGAGTGAGCCCCTAGGCAGAAGGAGCCGCGTGCGTTCCGTTAGCGATCGATGAGAGTTCGTCAACGAATTTCAATATTCTCGATCTAAACTGCCAAGACAACCAGCCCGTGGTTCAATAGTTAGAGCGTTGGACTTCTCATAAACAGGTCGCGGGCTCGATTCTCGCGTGAGGCACCACCTGGGATTGGGTATAACTGGCTGATGACGGTTAATAAGCCAGGAATAGCCATTCCAGTTTCCCTTGTCTTTGCCAACAGCGGCCATCTGTCTTTCGGACAGCCTCTATTTAGGGAACTGTGCATAGGTTGAGCAGTCCATTACGTCAAGCGCTCGATAGCTTTTACGGAGAGGGAAGCTGTGCTAGAAAGTTTCAGAAATTTATTTCGGACCCACTCTCCCCACCCCCGGGGTTCTGAAGATGCAGGTTTGTGACCACTGGTGTTCCTTTTGGATCTTTCAATTTCCCCACAGCGTCGAGTCAAAACTTGGCTTTTTTGCATGGATGGGTTTTCATAAAAATTCAAAGTATTTCAAAAAAGATATCAGCAGATTTCGCAAAAGTTTTGAAAGTCGCAATAGACGGTGTTCATATCTACCCTAATTAGATGAGCACAGAAGTGACTATTGCGTGTTTTTTTACACTGAGGCCAAGTTAAGCTGAACATATCTCACTCTATACTCACATATTCACCGTTCTAGACTGAAAAGGCAGAGTGAAAGGACTGGGCTTAAACGTTTACGCAGCGACTGACTATGTTAAATATCCCATCTACGCGTGCCAGACACAACCTAGTTCATTACTCCTTAGGTACTAGGCTCTACCACATGACGTGTTTTCCACGAAAGCGAGACGTGTTATTTCACGTGTGCAGCCTTTCCCGCCGGCATATTGAATCACATTCATTCTGCAGGAGTGACAGAGGATGTGCTGCTGATAGGCTGCGTCTAGACGTCTGGAATGACGTAGGTTCGTGTGTAGCCTAGGAGTGTCTGTGCGTGGCGGTTGGGCGACATGTTTTGATAAGATTGAGACTGTTTTGTAGTTGGACTGTCTTACGACAGCAGGTTCAACGCACTTTCAACGCCCCAGTGTATAAAAACCATTGTACCATTTAGAAGCCGTAACGCTGGTGAGTGTGTAAACATATCCAGTTTGATTGTTTTCCGGCGAGGTATGGGAATAGTGGCTCCTACCTATTCCGGGCTTGCGTTAATTTCCTAGGAGGTTAGTGTATGAGTGAGAGTTAAGGCAAATGATAAGGCTTGGACACGAGAATAGTGGCACTTCCTGGGAACTTTTGGTCCCCTGTTTTACCTCTTTTCCAAAACACATAGTTCAAGAGTTTTATACCGTTAAAATGTGATCAAAAGTCTTCGCAAACCGACTATTTCCTTAAAAAGGGCTTTGTTGCAATGCGTTACGTCCCCATGTTGACTGCAAGACTATTGTACTTACATTAGGTTGAAAAACCGTGGTTGTGACTGTACCTGCTCGGTGGGCGTTCTCCAATCGAACCCAAAAAACCCACGTGGGATAACCGATGTATATATAAGAAAATTAACATGTAAATGGAGAGCAGAAAAAAAATGGTGGCTCAATTTTAAAGCTCTTTTGTCGGACCCATAGCAGGAGCAGAGTGTTTACTCTGGCTGGTCTGAAATGTGTAGATGTTTGATGCAATGATCCCGTTAAGGAGAGTAGGGCAGGGTAGGATAAGAGAGAGAGAGAGAGAGATCAATACGCTTTATTTTGAAGTTTTATTCAAAATTTTCAGCAAAAATATAAATGGCTCCATTCACTAAGATAATAGTATAAGTAAACATAATATGCAAGAATCTAAGAGTCACAAATGGACATCTAGTGGAGAGACAGTTCTAGTCTCAGCTTTTTTATTTCAGTCTCTTCACACGTAAGGTAGCGTGCTAAAAATGGCAAAACGGAGCGCTGGTATGCCGTTGTATGGCCGGCTATATGGCGAAAGCCTCGGCGCATCGAACAAAAAGGCTTCACAGCAATCAGCTCAGAGTGGAGGGGATGGGTTACATCATCAAGGATTCGCCCAGTGAATTGTTTGACTGTCGTAAAGTGCCATTTTGCTATCAAATCCACTAAAACAGTATAAGAAACACCAGCAGCAGAAGAGAGCATTCGGAGAATACGTTTTAAAATCAAAAAATCCTTTTTAAGCAAGGCTGGAAAAATCACGGGAGAGCAATAAAGGATGAGGGGAAGAACACATGCCTCTATAAATCGCCAGATAAGGGTCTGAGGTGTGTGATAGGAACGTAAACGGCGAATATAATATAGAAGTTTACGAATTTTTGTAAAAAGAGTATCGATATGTTGGGAGAATGAAAGATGCGATGTCAGAGTAACGCCAAGGTACCGAAAAGAGGATTCCTCGTTGGGAAGGACGGCTGAAAATTGAGAACTAGGGGATGGTCGCAGGTGAAATAACATTGGACAGACTTCTCATGGTTGAGTTGAAGAACATTATCTGACCACCAGGCTGAAACATGGTCGAGGCCATCCTTCAGACACTGGAGATATGTATGATTTTAAAGAGGATGACCAACAACCATGTCGTCGGCGTATTTGATGTACAGACAGTCGTTTGGTGATCTCGAATCATCAGTATGAAGGGAGAAGAGGTGAGGGGATAAGATGGCACCTTGAAGAACACCGCAGTTGTTTGGAAGGACAGTAGATTTCCGCTTGCCGGATTGTACGAATTGAGTGCGGGAAGCAAAATAATCTTCGAGCCAAGAGAAAACCCAGCCGGGAGAGCCAGACGCGGATGTTTTATTAAGGAGGAGATGGCGTGGGATGGTATTGAAGGCAGAGGAGTAGTCAAGAAATGCGCATGCGTACGCATGGCAACCCTTATCTAAATCTCGTAGAGTCGAATGTACTACAAGGGCAACGGCATCTAGGGTACTACGCCGGGTCTTATAGGCAAAATTCTAATGGGTCGAAGAAATTGGCGGAAAAAGGCTTAATTGTATCGAGGGCGACTCGTTCAGCAATCTTCAGTAAAGCGGAAGAGCAGGCGATTGGACGGAAAGACTTAGGACCAAAATTAGCGGACTTTTTAGGGATAGGAGTGATTCTTACTGAACGCCAAATATCAGGAATCTTTGACTCCATGAAGGACATGTTTATAAGGTGTGTCAAAATAGGGGCAATCTGAGAGCAGCAGTATTTTAAAACAAATGGTGAGACTTCATCCGGCCCAGCAGCAGTTGAACCACGGACCTTTTTCAGATGTTTCTCCACTGTTGCCACTGACACGGGAGAAAAAACGCTTGATAGTAACGAAAGGTTGTTTGTGGGGGATTGGAGTCAGTAGAAGTATGGATAAAAATGTTCATTTAGATCGTCTTAATCAGCATCAACATGTGCCAGTTTACCACATTGGCCAGTGAGACGCTTAAAGATTCCTCCAGAGTTCAGCAGAGGAAAGCCGAAAAGAAGGTTTGGACGGAGAGGCAAAAGCTGACTAACAAACAAATCATTTAGTCTGCAAATCTCACTTTTTATTAAGACGTTAACCTCCTTTAGACAGCCACGAAGGCCTAGCTTGTAGAGAAGTTCTTTTTTACGTCTTAAAGATTTTAGATAAGGGGAAGAAATTCTGTCAGGTCGGACCAAAACGGTATCAAGAGGACAACAAATATTAAAAATTTCTTTTAAAAATGTTGTAAGGAAGCTGGAGCACGAGTCAACATTGGATTGACTGAGGAAGACGGGGATAGTGTACGATATACAAGTCTGGAGAAGAAAAAATGTTTTCCGGGGACGTGTCGCGAACCTTAACTTTCCTTTCGGGTTTGAGTAGCAGCGCACGCGTAGAAGCGGAGTAAATTTTTGGAAGGCCTAATAATACAGAGTGATCGGAACCAGACAATGGAGCTCTGTTCTTAACAAGGAAGAACTTGGATTGGTTAGTCAAAACGTGATCAAGAGGGGCATCAGCGCGAGTATTAAAGGAAACAAGGTCATCAAAGCCTAACAACGTAAACGGACGTAAATTCACACGATTAAAATCACCACATAAGACAATAAGATGCTCGCAGGACAATAAAGCAAGTTTTTCTGAAAGAACGTCAAAAACGGTTAAGCGCACCTTCACAGGTAGAGGGGGAATATAGATACTAACAAATATAATGCCCTTAAATGTATTTTAAAAATCGGGGCTTACATATGACAGCGATAACGTCTATCAAATCCTCAGAGTAGGAAAATAAGGACTTACAGTTAATACACCAATCCTTATTGACCAAAATAGCCACCCCACCGCCTCTACTGGAGGATGAAGATTTTCAATCTGCTCGAAAGCAACAGAAAGACGGGGGGCTAATTAGCTGTGCGTCAATGTCACTGTTTAACCATGTCTCTTGAAGACAAATCACTTGAGTCTTACTGTGTTCTTTTTTTCAACAAAAGTTACTCCATATCATGAGTTTTGTTGAAGATCGAACGACAATTTGTTGAAAGGAAGCCTGGAATCGACAGTTTGTCTTTCGGTTGACGCTTCAAGGCGAGTTGCCAACCGCAGTGGTGATTTTTCCACTGTGCAGGTTTTTGTTGATAAAATCGTGAAGACGTGAGCACGGGAGGAATCACAAATCCGACATATTGGCCGAAAAGTGCAACAGCTGGCTTCATGGAAATTATTCGGTAAATTTTTCAGTTTACGTGCATACAAAAAACGGCCTAGCGTAGTGTAGAGATGACCTTATAAACATAGTTCAGACAAACAAATAAACGTAAAAAGACAGGATATCAAGGAAAAAATAGGAAGAAGAGTATACAATTTCAGAAAATTTCCTCGTGAATGGAGGGCAAACAAAAATGGTGGCTTAAATTCAAAAGCCCGCCTAGCGTGAAAGCCCCGGGTAGCAGAATAACTGTTCGAAATGAAAGAGGAAGGGTGCTTTTTTACTGAGCACACCCAGAGGTTGACAGACTCCCCCTATTGGTTCTGTAGTTGTCGGCCCCTGAAAGAGAGAGAAGGGGAACCTCATGTGCGTGCGTGTAACCGCTATCCTGTGAAGGAGGTGAAGCCAAAGTGGCTCACCAACTATGCTTTGTCAATCGGCTCGCGTATCTATCCCCAGCCATAGAACTGGCCCAAAAAGTCATGTTTCGGTCAGTTAACTTCCGGGCCTTTCCTGTATTAACTTTTGAAGTCGTCAGCTGCACCCCCTAAATCTGGAGCTCAGGTACCGGAAATCGCATAGAAAACGCTCGGGAGCCCAGTAAATGGCAGAATTACTCTCAATTAAGTCCTGCAGCATCAAAAACCAACGAAACACCTGCCAATAATCTTATCTATTAACTTGTTTGAGAGTAAAACAGAACTACTCCCATAAACCCTGCGCTCCTAGAAGCCCTATTCGTGGTCATAATTGCTTACATGGTTCCCGGCCACATGACATGGAAACATGGACACCCTGACTCTTTGCTAAAAGGTACTGTTCCTGGAACTTAACGGAAAGCCTTTCCATTATTAATTTTTGTCTAATCTGGAATACCTATACCAGAGGACTCACAGACGATGGCGAGGGCCCGCTGAGGAGCTGAACCCGTTGCCGTTGCGCCCTGTAGCAGTAGGAATATTACCGAGACATGTGTCTCAGCTAGTAGGTAGTATGTTGGGAATACGGTGTAGGGTATGTCTGCTCCCACTCCGTGAGATCTGGACCACGTGTGGTGTTAAATACCTGCGTTCGACTATGCCTCTTGTCTTATTGATTCTATATTAACACCGGGCACAGACGTGTGAGGGAAGAGAGAGTGTTGTAGCTACAGAGCATGTGAACTATCGCTTGGAACTAATCCATGTGTGAGTCACAGTCCCTGCACCACCATGCTGTGGAGCACACGGTGGACCTGATCAAAATTGACAGTCTAACTGCTGTTATGGTAGGGCTGGCTGATGACGGTTAATAAGCCCGAACTGCTCATTCCAGTCTCCCTTGTCTTTTCTAGTAATGCGCTGTGTTTGTAACCGTCTCATTGCGTTTTGAAAGTGGGTCGGGGACATTTTACAAAAGACTAGCTGCTCATTCCACATCATAGTTCAAACGCTAGACAAGTAAGATATGAACAGCTAACACCGGTGACCTTCTGTGCCTCGTTAGGCTGTCAGTATTGTTATTATCCGATCACAATTACTGGTTTCGTCAATCCCACTACAGTTTTAGTCGGCCAGAATGTATTTAGTTAGCTCAGCCATCGTAGTATAATATTTTTTCAGCGTCATAGAATGCATAAAACGCCTTTCACAGCTTTTAGTTGCTCTAGTCCCCGCTCTCACGCCACCTTTCTGGCACACGACACTTAGCATTCCGTTCATATGCACGCTTGTGTTCGTCTGAGGCAAGCCTGTAGTTTTCACCGAGATCAGATCTTGCATTCTTTTGATGCGAACACTCGCTACTGGCAGTTGCATGTTGTGCGTGCAAACACCTGTGCATATATCTGACCGCCCACGCACGCAGAAGCCTTGGCTTGTCACCCTTTTTGTCTTCCTATGAGTCAGGGAGGGCAGGAAAAACCCGCGTGTTTTGGTAACTGTTGCCACCACATATGCACCATCACGACCACCACCACCACCACCACCACCAAAAACACCAGTTCGTCACATCTGGCTGCTGCCCGGTCAACCGTGAAAAGGGCAAGTTTCCGCACTGCCGCCATCTTTTATGGTCTACTCTAGACTTGAAAAATCGAGGCACGCACCACTCATGCGCAAACGATAATGGAAAACGGAGGTGGATCGATCGATCTGCTCCTTGAAACAGTGGCAAGTTGTCCCTGAATTTGCGTCTCCAATATCTTCGGGCGCCAGAGTCATCAGGCTTGACCCTTCTTGTGGCAACAGACACCCAGTTTCTCTTAAAAGACTGACAGCTGACGAATACTTTGGCGCTGCGCACAAATCGGCTCGACCTACTACGTGGCCCACTTGTGAGGACGAGATAACTGGCTGGCTGATGAGGGTGTAAGTTAGCCCAAAACAGCCGCTAACGCCGTGTCCTATTCGTCATTTTTGAGCGATCGTCTTTTTTAAAAAGTTTAATAGCTTTAGATCTGACAGATGATCGCCTACTCATGCTCTCAGTCGTTCGCTTCTGAGTGTGCTTTTTCTGGGAATTTGAAAAAGATCGACCTTCCAGTGTGCTCATCAGGGGGGCAATTAGTGTTGCAGGGGAAGCAGCAGTCGACTTAGCCATGTCAGACTGAAAACAGGTGTCAAAATTGGAGGGGCTTACGTGTGTCAACTTTCCGTGGCCATCTGGCACAAAGTACTTGCTCACACTTTCATCCCTCAAGTATCTCCCTGAAATTTTTTTCACGTTGACACGTGATGGCCAATGGTGTTGTCCCTAACTCAACCCGGATCCTTGGGTGTCTTAGATTGTGAGAAAAGTTACAAAAGATGTGGACAAATATGGCTGACGATGTTGTCTACGGTAAGGTTCTGTCGTTTCCAATGGATCTACTTTTCACTGAAAAAAAGAATTATTTTAAGGAAATTTCCTGAGAGATAATGTAAAAGCAGTAATCGAGGCTCACTGCTGCAGCAACCAGTAAAACTGGGATTGCTTGTTTTCTGGTTTATCTACCAGCATCAGAACGCAAATCGCCAACCTCGTATCCGTATCCTGCGACCTTCGAAGAATGCTCACTTTTTTCTACTAATCTTCCATGCCACCCACATGGAATTGATGCGCATTTTCCAGGTTTCTATCTGCCGAATTCAAATGAAGCTTACATAGTGGGTTTGCGTGAGCGATTCTCGTGTAGACGACCCCTAAGTAGATATTTCGGGTTACCTCATTCAACTCTTTTATAACACACTCACGACCTCGCGTATCACTGTGCGCATTATAGAGCGATGTAAACCCACCATTTACACACCATCTGGGAAGATAACCTAAGAACGAGGTTGCGCTAGCACCTACCCCCCCGCTCATAATCCTCAATTCAATGCAAGTAAAACGACCTCTGAACCTAACAAACTGCCGTAGGAAGTAAATTTACAGTGGCTTTAACTATGAGTTCCAGCATTCGAAAACCCAACACCTGGATGGTACAATAAACTCAATTAATTTCAAAAAACGGGAATGCTTCATCGCAACAGATTGGGGTAGGATATCGTACTAAGCATCCACCGTATTACAGGCGGCTCTGTGCTGAATTCCAGAAGGTTTAAAGTTAGGGGGGAGTAGATTTAATGTAAGAACACGTTGAGAGGTAGGCACATTGGAATTCGGCACAAGGCGACCTGTAGAAAAAGGGGCAACTCTACCCATTGTTCAACCTTGATTTAACATATCATTATTAACATCTCGAAGAGCTCAATTGGCTCAATATTATCAAAGCATTCAATGAGGAAAATCGTACAGGAATTCAACTGAAATGTCAGGCCAGTCAGCCTTGAACGCACTGGTTTTGTTTTTCGTTCGCTGCATCGGCCTTTTATCGGCTGCCTGCGTTAAGAGTTTTCACCTGCTTGGAGGGTTTTGAGCCTATGTGGCGTTGTTTGATCTGTATATTCGTATTTTTTCTTGCCGTCAGGTAAGCTCGCTTTCGGGTGATTTCTGCCTGTTATTTGAAGTTCACTGTAGCCGTCTAGTCTTGCTCTTTGTGTAGGTGATGACACAGGACCTTCGAAGCTGGAGGAAGGTCAAAATACCTGCTAGTGAAGGGGATATATTAATACTATATGTATTTCTGTCCTTGGTCCGCTCCAACCGTTGGATCCTTGAAAGTCTGCAGTATGACCAGTTTCTCTAATATACATTGTAAGAAAGGAGTTTGAGCCTGACCGTGGGTTACATGGAAGATGCAGTAGTTGGTGACAGTTTGTGTTTTTATTATTAGGGAATTTTATTATTATAATAATAATAATTATTATTATTAGGGAGTTATATTGAGGACTTGATGGTCTCGCTCAAAGAAATAGGTCTGGCTCGGTTACGGGCTAAAACGTCATGCTAGAAGACGCGGCTTAGAAGACTGCTTACTTATAGTAGGTTCGCTATCTCATGAACTATCAACCGAAATTCGGAAAATTTGTTTAAGTTCCGAACAAATTACTTGAGTAGACTTGTCAGATTGGTTCTCTTGAAGCCTAATCTGAAGATATTTGAAGCAAGCCAGTACGAGCTTCATTCAGAATGCTAGCAAAAACACTAACCTATGACAATGGCTACTGAAGAAATATGCATTTTCCTCATTGATTTTCGATGCCCTTATGCATACAAATATGTTACATAGAAAACATGCAACAAACTACTCTTTCTTTTACACGTCCGGTAGCCAATGACGTTTCCTTCAAATTTTATGCGTGAAGAAAGGGTAGATTTCAGTTTAAAAAATAAAAATTATGAGATTTTTAAGACCGTGAAACGTTCATTCATAATACATCGTATCCGTCAATTTATTAAGAACTATGTGACTTCTGCATCCTAGCGTAGAGAAATGGGTGATTTTTCTTAAACAC
Organism: Schistocephalus solidus; assembly: GCA_017591395.1. Classification (NCBI taxonomy): domain Eukaryota; kingdom Metazoa; phylum Platyhelminthes; class Cestoda; order Diphyllobothriidea; family Diphyllobothriidae; genus Schistocephalus; species Schistocephalus solidus. The sequence goes on from WEDG01001765.1 coordinate 102,834, forward strand.
AACTTATACAGAACGTAGTTTGGAAAGCTTGAATTGAAGTCCAACGGCCGATAGGGTACGAACTTATTCTGCAAGTTATATATATATGGCGGTGGACGAATTGTCGCTGAGGAAGTTAACTGAGCTACAACCCCATCTCCATTCTTTCTTCCAGATAGCAGCTGACTCAAACATTCATGTAGTAGTTTGAATTCTGCACGCGAAAACTGCTACGGATCGGTAATGCCCTCCTGAGAGGGCCGATAAGATAGGATTTCCATACTTACTCACTTGCGCGCCTATTTTAATAGATGCCTCGTCCATATACGCAAAATAATCTTCTTCCGATGATTGCATTTGGTTGAAGAAGAACACTCTGCGTCAAAATGAGGGCTCTTCATGCTGGGGAAAACAGTGGTTGTAACTACTTCGTTTTTCACAGGGTTGGTGAATTTAATAAACAGATTTTACTTGTTTCTTTCGAAAGTGAGAAAGTGAAATTAACCTTCTGTGAAAACGCTGACTGAATACAATATCGAAAAATTAACAAAAACGTTCACAAAATTTTCCCCAGGAGATAAATGCACCACTATGCCGCGTTCTGCGATTCCCTTACCAAATCGACCTAGTATGCTTTCAGTAAATTTGTCAAGCAGTGGAGAAAACACCGAAGGAAATGAGTCAGCTACTATATTGGGCATATTCAGCGCACGTGACCAAAAGGTGAGGAAGTAATCCCTTTTTCACGATCACAAAAAAACAGAAGATGGAACGACTTCGTTCTGGGATGACAGTCGGTCCGACTTACGTTCACTCCAGTCTGAATGGCTTGAAGGTCGTCGAAGTAGTTTGACCTTCAGAATCCGCAGGTTAGCTCTCAGTTAAAAATTTCAAATTCGACATACCAAATAAATTAAGAGGGTGAAGTGCCTGTGTATGTGCTGACGACAGGATGGACTATGATTATTGGTCCTGTTCAGGATTTGGAGTCAGGACGCAATGGCTGATCCTTAATGGGGCCGCTATAGGCTCACCACCTACGTCAGGTCCGAGCTGCCCGTATAGTAGCCTTATACTTGTGGAGCGGGGAGCAGGTATTACGTATGTGGCACGCGTAGACGGACCGTTTAGCTTTGCCAGCTACTGGTTCCTCGTCAACACCCGGTTGTCCTGACTTCATCTTGCCTCAATAGGAAGGTGGGTGAGGGAAGATAGAGTGTGGTGGATGCTTCGAAAGTCACTGCTGTGCCTACGCTGTGGGTCAAGTGATGGACGTCGTTACTTATGACGGGTGAACAAATACAGACTAACCAAAGAGATAAGATACAGTTTGCGCGTAAGACCTGAACTACCCTCCCTTCATTGGGCCTGAGAACTGGTGTAAATTTCTTTGAGGACCGTTTATTTCAAGAGCTATAGGAGATTGGCAATGAATTAGCATTATATGTAAGTACTTGCACTGGTCACCCCCATCAGAGTACTTTTAAAGTGCCTCTTCTGGTTCCGCGATGTCTGACACCCGTGAGAGAATCAGCCATTACCGAATGGAGGTCAAAAGAGCGCATGGTTCATCTTCAGACTAAAAAACCTATTTTTTGACTTCACACAGTCTTTTAACTCAAAGTACACCAGCACAGACAACTACCCTTACACTGTGCTTCCACGAGGACGTCCAAATCTACCTAAAGGACAAACACTGGGCGATTGTACAGTGTTCCCACTGTGAACTGAATTGACTCACTAAACTGTGCATCGAAAACTTTTCCGAGACCCTTGACGTGCTGGACGATATCCTGATCACTAAACTGCCATAAAATGTTGTGTGGCCTTGGTATTTTTGCCTTTCGAGCTAAATCAGAGCCCCAATGTACCACGCGCATTGAAGAGGTCCCAGGGTATTGGAACTTCATAGCAAGTGCTGAAGCCGACTCATTGACATTTTTAATTTAGTCGAAATTAGCACGTACCCCGGTGAGGTCGTGATTTCCTGTGTTTGATACAGGAAGAAACATTCTGCAGCTGCCTGCGATGGATCCAGACTCTGTCCTGTCGGAACAAACGGTATCGTATAATAAACTATTTCAAATACTACAACCAACGTTTGCGCACAATTTTTTAAAGAACCAATCGACACGATAAAGCTATAATTATTATGACCGTTGAATGTTTATATCTGCTCCCAGAAATTCTCATAGACTCATAGGCTCTACAAGGCTCAAGCTCGAAGAACGAGATGGATAAGTCGAGCATATTTAAACAACACTCTCCCTCCCCCCCTCTCTCTCTCTCTTTGTTCAAAAGCGAGTCAAGTTGCATATTTGTAATCTTTAAACGTCTTGAATTCGTTGATTAATGTTCACTGATCGCCGACAGAACTCACTCGTTCCCCTTTGCTTTGAGGCTCATTCTCGAGCCCCGCCAGCAGGCGCACATCAGCTAGTAGTATAATAGGCTGATTAATATTGCCGGCAAAGATAAGGGAGACTGGAATGACTGTTTATGACTTATTAGTCGTCATCAGCCAGTCATACCCAAACCCAGGTGGTGCACCACCCGAGGATCGAATCCGTGACCCGTTTGTCAGATGTCCGACGCTTTAACCCCGTGGCTTAATGGTTAGAACGTTGGACTGCTGATCAGAGAGTCGCATGTTCGATCGTGTTGTGGTGCACCACCTAGGGTTGGGTATAACTGACTGAAATGACCATTCCAGTCTCCCTCGTCTTTACCGGCAAAAGTCATCCGTTGAACGTTTACTTGAATATCGTCACAGAAAGCAGCACCCGATGAACATCATGCTTGTCTGTTGAATTAGCTGCAAGTCGCTAGGTGCACCTATAGGTGGCAGATAGTCAAGCGAAATAATCAGTCCTTCGAGGCTAGCGAGTAAGCAGCTGCTGACTTCACAGGTTTGGCTTGACGCCAAGCTGCAAGGTCAACTACCTATTAAGCTGTCGCAAGCCCTGGCGATTGTTGAACCCTGCCCGATACAGCTGTTTGCCGCTCGTTACAATTCCGCAAAGCTAAAATGATATGTCCAAGGGCCATATGGTGAAGTTCGCTTTAAAACACGGAGACTGTGGCATATCATGCCTCCAGAAAGCTGTCTCATGCCGCTGGTTCCTGGCGAGCCACAACTTAATGGTATAACCATGGAAACCTTGCTCCGATTGGATTCGTAGATAACCCACAGAGGGCAGCACTTAACACTGTAAGCACATTAGATAAGCGGTTCGGCAGAATACATAAGAGAATAACAGGCCCCCTTCTGACTGGCACCGGAATATTCGTCACTACTGCTAGTCAGCGAACGACGTAGCGATCCCTAATAGTAAAGAAATTTGGGGCAATGTTCGCATGGTTAGAGCACTTCAAGGTTGGCACATAATTGGTCGTCAGCTGACTTTGGACTCTTGCCCTTTTCGCATGCAAGCACAATGCGCCACGTTGAGCTCGAAGCAGCGGTCACTTTCGAATTCGATACGTGCTGGACAGAAAGGCCGTTCGAGTTATGGCCGTCTTTCGTATCGAGCTCAAATCGATGGAGTAAACCACCTAATTACGCGCATTTTTTTGCGCGTGGGAAGGGTCAGAGTCCAAGGTCATCTGACAACCACTGATGTGCCGACCTTGAAGCACTCGCACAAGTCGAAAAAAGGAGGCGAATTTCATTGCTATTAGGGCTGGTGCAGTCCGTACAGCTTCCGAGGACGAACTGGATGTGATTCCGCGTTTCCTTGCTGTACTTGGAAATTCCTGAATGTTTTTGGACATTTCTTCTGCGCTTGTAACACTAGCAGCCTTAGTAGGTGTTTTAACAGATTTGCATCCTTCAACTTTAACACCTGAGCTATGACCCCCTGACCAGGAATCGTAAGTTTACTCACACTTTGGTCAAGTTACCCGCCCAGCCTACTGCACCGTATGAAATCCACCAATCCTGATACAGTAAACTGATTGCACAGATTGGATTTTCTGAGCAATCGATCTCGAATCCATCAGATGATTACCAGGCTCACTTAATTAATAGGTTTTTGGCCCAATTGTGAAAAACATATGTGTCCTCGGTGGGATTCGTACTGGACCCAGACTCGTGGTCAAGGACTCGTAACTTAAGTGGTTAGAGCTTTGACTGTACACAAGACTTGCACTTGCTGTCCTGAGCCCGTACCCAACTGAGGCTACCGATTTTTTCCCCAATTTGGTCAGCTGAACTAGTAGTATTTGCATTGGTAGTCATAGTGCTAATAGTAGCGATTACTAGCGCGATAGTTGCTGTGACGCCGTATTACGTGAAGTGTGACTTTTTTCTCTAAATACCCATATGAGACATGTAGGTTGTAACCAAAGCAACAGCCTTTGGGGAGATTATATTATGCGGGGAGAGTCTGTGAGCTTATGCGCATAGAGCAAGACCGTGCGGTCGTCTCAATTTGCTTGTATTACGCCTGGCAGGTCAGAAGTTGTAGACGACCACAGGTTACCTTCTCAGTCGTCTGCATGGTCTAGTTTTTTCCTCTCTCTCCTCTCTGCCTCGAGAAAGTAGGATTCAAATAGCCCTCAAATTTCGATTGTTTTTGAGAAGGCTAACTGTGGTAACAGGCATATATTCGAGACAGCACGAAGGATAAAATAATTTGAAATGTCGTTCAGTTGAAGCCCCAGAAATGGCGCATAAGTAATTTTTATGCTCGCTTCTGCTGTCAGGTTGTCTTGGCGAGGGGTCAGCGTAAATGTCACTTGTTTAGAAGCTGGTTTATTTATGTATTATTAAGTATATGACACGGTTTTGTTTCGGACTGCATTTCTGAAAATCGTTCTACCTTCACTTCACCTTACCACAAGGTGGCCAAAATGAAAACCTGCAAATTCACGTTTCCCCAAAGTCGTAAAGACTTGGGAGGAGGGTCGATTGAATTATCGCGTTTTCAAGTCGTTGACTTGTAATTGAGACTGCATATCTTGTTCAGAGCTCTTCTTAAAGTCGGATCTCAGTCTACCCAGTCTCTTCAAAGGCGTAATTTGCTACAGGCTTAAGGGGGGTTTCCTTCCCTCCAAGGAGGAAACAACCGTAATCCAAGTTGTTTTGTGCTAAATTACAAAAAAATAGTGGCAAGGGTTAAACGTAGGGTTTGGGTTAAGGTTTGGTATCAAGGACACGTTAAAAGGTCAAAATTTTGATAAGGCTTAGCACACCGGAATATTTAGCCCTCCTTTAATTTGGAACAAGCCACATTTATTGTGTGTGCTTCATTCCTGTTCATCTGTCTTGTTGAGGTCGGGGTGTCGAAATAAGCAATTTCAACCATCTCTTTACCGAAGGAGTAATCTAGTACTATTTCCTCGCGGACATAGAAAACCTGTCAGCAATGTCGTTTTAATGGGAAAGGACCGATGCTCAGATGTATTGCCTCTAAAGACAGGTGCTTTGAAAGACCTATGGCCACTTTCTCGGGCCTTTTACAGTAAAAAAATGTTTGAAAAGTCAATTCTGCAAAAACGTAATTTCATTACTTCATCATCGAGCCCACACAGTTACATAGAGCAAGGTTTATGAATGTTTTATGGTAAGTAATCATCGTTCTCACACCGCCTGCATGGCGAGGTTGGCATGTGGAGGCCACTGGGATTTGAAAAGTTGGGAAATATGGTAGGCTGTGAGTGATACTCATAGGTCGAGTTCGGAGAGTAAACATCACTTTAACGTGCATGCACTGAATAACTGTCATCAGGCAGTGTCTTGACAGTTGCTGGTACCCATTGCCGTAGGCCCTTATAAACATTGATAGACAACCTGAAAGGTCTCGTTGGGATCGATTTGGTGACGGGTATCAACCAGTTTTGCAACAATAGAAGTCTGAACCGATCTATTTTCACCTTTACCTAGCCAGACGGGTGTGTTCACGTACCCTCTTTTCCATGCGTCGCGTTGTATGGCGCACTCTCTTCCATGGCCGACGCTGACTTCCGTACTCGGCTTACGAGCATCGTTCGGAGCCTACCCTACTTTCCCCCCCCCCCTTGCCAACCCCTGTGACCTCCATATGCCGACCTCACAACGCAGGCGGCGTGATAGCAATGGTTATTAACCATAAAATATATTTACTTACTGAACGCAAGGCTGAAATTAAACCTGTCAGTCATACACGTTCTCCTGACCAACATCTTTTCTGCTTCCCTCAAGGATATCACCAGTCCAAACGCGACCAGTTTCCTGCCGACTGACCAACTGCCCAGTGCGGGCGACGCGGAATGCTGTTACCCCCTTAAGGAGGAGGGCTACCGTTCATTGCTGGCGTCCGCCAGTGGTGGTCTCCTCAGCTTCCCCGTGGCCTACCTGTTCGTCAGCTTGTTCGGCAGACGTTGGTCCATCAGTGTCTCCTACCTTGCGGTCACCATCTTCCTCTTCGTGGAGGTATGTCTGTGGTTTCAGTTTCACGTCTACAGAATGAACCCCCTGCATGTCCTTAGGTTACCACCCTGCTTGATGTGTTCACGTTTACAAAAGAGGACAGCATTTATGTGCTAGATGCCATATGCTGAGTATTAGAGATAAAATTGAGTAGTTGGGGGCATTGTGGGGTATTTGGACTTCTGTATGTGCCTCAAGCTCATGCCAAATCACTTAGCTTCTTCACCAGCGTTGACGTGACCACGAGTGTTATTGGCAAAGCCGAGGGCAACTAAATTCGGTATTTCTAGCTCTATATCATCATACCTCAGCCTGTCCCTCTGACTCCAGGTCATCTAGATGAAAGATTTGGTCTGGGTGCGTTTTTCAGAGAGTATCTCAGTCAACTTCTGCAAGTCTTGTCGGCTCTGACCGAGGATATGCAAAGTGACGCAGGAATGGAATTCTCAACGCATCATGCCTGCGGAGCATGAGCAGACGTCTCAGTTTTGCCCTTGCCTCCGAAATACTTAAAGGGTTTGGTCCAAAAACCTTTCGTACCACTGTGTGCTCGTCAGTTATCCTGAAGTGCACTGGGCAAGTTCCTCACAGAACTCTGGTCATTTTTTGGGGGTTACCGGGAGCCTCAATCTTCATTCTGACCGAGCTTATTTGCAACGCAGCGGACTTCGGTCCCTTCTGTGGATGAGAAGGATTAGAAGAAGGGGCTGTGGTCGCAGGAATAAGACATATATTCAGCTGATTTTCCGGATTCCTACTCGAACCCATCATCAGAAATAACCACGGACAAGGATACAGGACGTATAGGGCATGTATTATTTATAGAATGCAGTTGCCATATTTGATATCCCCTGAACTGTTAACCGGAATTCTGAAAAATGCTTATTAAGTTTACTGATTTTTTCACTTATTTTTGAGTTCATTATTAATTAAATATATTTTATAGAAAACATGCACAAACATCCTTCCTTGTATGCATTTTGTAGCTTACTACTTCCTCAAATGCTCTGCTTAAAGAAAGATTGTAAAAAAATTTCATCATGAGATTTTTACGATCGTGATATGTTTATTCCTATGTACATTTATGAATGCTACTTGTAAAATATACATAATGGTCCATATTCGTGAAAATTTTTTATAAACAGTCTGAAAAATCTTTCTAATAGCGTATATATGTGTACTTTTCATCAAAATGAATGTATGCACGTTATATTTTAAAACCTCACATCACTTTCAAAATGTTTTGGGAGTTGAACTGTTTTATAAATCAACCGATGTTCTTTCTTCAAGGATAGAATTCTAAGAAGGCGTAATTTTCTACCAAAGGAACACAAGAAAGAATATGTTTGTTTAATTTTTCCATTAAATTTATTTAAATGGTGAAATATGCATACACCTTAAACAGCCATTTGGACAACGTTTTGTATTTCAGATGGCCAAATAGAGGTCATTCAAAAGCTGGCATCCTGACGTAACTTAAATATCTTGGGATAATACTATATAGTATTAAGTACTACAACACTAATTAAGTAATCTTTTCCAAGAAAAAAAGCAAATTTCTGAATTTCTTTTAACATTTCATAAGATAACACATCTATACCCATGCACTTTTCATAGGTAACCGCTCCCATAACTATTATTCGAGAGATTATATCTCCTGCTTCGTACATTACTTCCTGGAAGTTGCCCCTTACTTTTATCGACAGGAACTAGGAGATCCTCCAAGATATCGTCTGATGAACTACTCTTCTGAATTTCTCAACCTCATCTGGTGGGATCATATTGCCAGGCAGCTTACAGTTCCTTCAAAATATTAAAAGAAGGCGGTATTTCAGTACCGTTCCGCGTTGCCCCAAAACTCCCCTAGAAAAACTCGTCCTAACGCACAAAAAATAACGTTGTTGCGTGTGGACAGTATTCAAAAGGAGTCAGAGCTCCCTAGCCGACTTTTTTAACCAAATAGTTCCGGCTAAATATAAAAAGTTACACCAGCCGTCTACGTGCACACCAAATTTCAAAGCTGTAGTTTTCAGGCTAGGAATCTGCGTTTTCATTTATTAATTATGCTCTCGGCACAGGTACAAACATGGGTGTATGACTAATAAATTAACGATTACATACTACTTACAAGTATAAGCATGGGTGGATGGCTAATAAATTAACGATTACATACTACTTACTGCGTATGGGAAGGGCATGCAGATTAAGCGAAGTTGACGAACTTCAGCTGAAATAGTCATAGCAACTCTGGGACCACGAGCCTAGAGAGATTTGTCTCGGTGATATAACCCCCCACCTTTGCCACACGACTTTCTGGCGAAATTAAGGAGTCTAATTAGAGATTTGGCAGCAATATGTATGAATAACTTCGTGATCAATTTACGCCTACAGATTGTAGTTGCAGGTGGGTACTCATCGACACCGGATGTTGCATTTCAGCTGCTGCCTCTGCACGAGAATGAGACTACGCATCGTTAGCAGTAAGCATACATTTAAGTGTGATGCGAGGCAGCCTTGTCGTTGTGGGAAAAAGCTGCATTCACCGAGTTTCGCCAATTTATCCTGGTCTCTCAGAATTTTACAGGTACTCTCATCGACCTGGTTCGGCCTATTCATCTTGACTGCGCCACACTGTACGTAGTTCATGAAGAGGATGAATACTGTTGAAAAATAAAAGTAAACGAAAACTGTTGCCTTCGGCTCGCTTGCTGTTTCCAACCAACCATTTTCAAACCCCGCTCGATACAGGCTAAGACCTGAGGACGAGTCTGGTCGGGAGATAAAAACAAACTATCCTGGGAGAGTCATTCACGGATCGGTTACGGGAGTGCTCTGTACGTTGCTCCTTAGAGCATTGAAATAAGAGGTTATAGATGCTTTATTTCGAAAACAGCATATCGAAATTTTCGGCAAAATGTCTTCCATTCACTGTGGATAAAAACGGGTACACAAAACAGATAACACTGGAAGATCACAAACAATACAAAATGGCAGGAAACTGCAATTGTTTACATCAGGGACAGTCGTCATTGAATGAGTCGCAACAAATAAACCAGATTTTATTTCCGTAAGACGCTGCTAGCGTACTGTGCGGATGCCCTAATTATAGTAGTTCAAATAAACAAACAGGGGTATAAATCAGTATATAATGAGCAAAATTAGCCAAACTGATGTTCGTCTTTCTCGGGCAAGTACGCTGGGTTTTATCTTCTATTGATTGTCCGTAAGCCTACGAAAATTGACTGGTGACCTCTTGCTGAAATTCTAGTGGGAGGGAGGAAGTACGTAAGTTCGCCCCGGTATTGGAGGTGATTAAAGATTTTTTTATGCTTAATGTTTCTTCCGCTGGAATTCGGCGCGAGCTCATCTGTACTACGTGGGGACCCATTTCGTGTCAAACCTCAGAGTGTCAATATTTGCCAAGCCTAAGTGCCCGTTCGTCTAGTACCCTCAAATAAACTGAACTGTGAATTTAAAATTCAAAATACATATTCTGTGAAAATGTTTGACGTTTATTAAATGCATCTCAACAATATGCATCAATTAATACCATTGCATTACATGCCCACGTTTACTTCATTCCTGCAGGATAATTTGTTTTTGCCTTTTGTTTGGACAAGCATCTTGCATGCTATCGTCCACTCAAATTAAAAGACGAACGTGTTTTTTTAACTCATCGTTATTCCATTACCATATGGTAAAATTATACACGGACAACAAATGGGATATCGAGTAGAGTTGAGGAGCAGAAGGAGGTTTTTACAGACTATTCACGTGAAGGCTTGATCGCGAGGTCTCTTTAAAGTACTATGTGAGAATTACCCGGCGTGACTTGGTCACTGCATGATCAGGTCCGTAGTACACGCTGTTATTGCTCACCTCGTGGACACAGGTCACCAAATGCTTCAAAGAAGCTTCCGGAGCATTACTGGCAAGCCGAGTAAAAGTATTTTATGGAATCTGAGGCCGTTGTGACATCTCTAAAGCGTCCTGCTCTGGACGCAAAAATAGTTTTCTTTTGGGCATTGCATCTGCCATGGCCCAACTGGTTCCCCGTTCCCACTCACCCCATCCTGCTCTTTCTGCATGGAAATGCCTTGCAGCACTTCGAACTCCGATAGTCCTGTCGCGACATTGAACGCTGGAAGCTTACTCCTTCCCTTATATATGCTTGTTTTTTCATCGATGTACAACCCAAACGCTTGTCAATGTACAAAATCTTGACAATCATTAATCGGAAGAGTACATTAATAAAACCTTAGTTGTAAAAAGCTATCATCTTACTTATGACCAGCTATTGATTTGAGTCTGCTCATAGGCTGTTGAAGTCATCTTCGTGTGACCCTAGGGACCATCTCTCCAAAACGTCTGAATGAAAACGCTCCCCCTTCATCTGCCCCACCCATTGGGTGCTATTCAGTGCATGAAGACGCATTGATTTAAGTCAGCATTAAATAGAGTGTTTCAGATAGCTTGAAAAAAGGCTCCACATTCAAGGACGTACTGTCGACAAAGACAAGATAGGAGCTGGAATGGACGCAGAGTGATGTAATTGGCATTTCAGAGCAATCTAAATCCACCTTCCGGTGGTGATCATGTTAAACAGGTGACCGACCAACGGACAGGACGCAGGGACGGCCATTTTTGGCATATTTGCTATCCTCAGCGAGCCACAACTCAAGGCACATATGCCGTCCTTCAATCTAACCGCGACAGGGTTCATGACGATCACATGACTTAAGTTCATCAAGTAGGGAACTGCTAGGAGAAACTGCCAGTCTGCGTCCCAAGAACATCTCAGGCAGACAGTCCCCGGACCTCAGTAGTCTCCCTGCTTAACTACTATCTGCTCGCACACTGCATGAATTTCAATAGGTTGTGCAAGTTCAAACAGTGGCAAATGCCTTTTTATTTTTTATCTGCGCTTTCCAGAAGAATGGTTTGCTGAAACGCCAAAATAAAGTCATAATTTTCATCGGTTCCCGTAGATTTCACCACCATGTCACTCAAATAAAACGCGCGAATTGATTACCTTGAATGTTTACTGTTAACTCTTAGAGCTTCTATCTTTCAGCCAATATATTTTGAGATCGTCAGTCAAAAACTGGCTGGACGCGTGAAATCATCACTTCGGCAAAAGTAGCTATAGAAGGGGGTCTGGCGAGAGCTTTGAAGCCGATGTCAAACGACCTCGTCTCCTGATGCACCGCAGACTTGGGCGTAAAGCGCATAAAGCGACGGATAGATCTGCCGATTAAGAACAATCTGCTCTCAATTGGTCCTTAGGCCTTGCCGTCTCTAAGAACACTGCTCAAATTCTCTTGATTCCCGGCCATTTTCGTGTGTTTCTAAGCCGGACTTTGGGTGCAAATGACTTATATGGCATCCCAAGAAGGACTTTAGAACGGGAACTATCCACATTGCATATTTTTTGTGTAAAACTCTAGATAAAATTAGGCTAGGTTTATGGTTAAGGTCAGGATTAATTTTAGCGTTAAGGTGAGTAAGAGCCATGTTTAGGATAAAGGTTGGGTCTAGTGTTAACTGTAAGGCCAGCGTTAGGATTAAGACCGGGGTTACTGTTTAAGTTGATTCTAAGCCAGAAAATGTGAGTATCGACCCTTCCTGGAATTATGTGCTCAGCCCCTTGAAAGTTGTTTCCTATTCCCACATGTTGTCTTGTGGGACTTATAAGTAATCCTGGCCTCAGAAGCAGAAAATATAAACAATTTACAATCATGCAGGTAATATCCTCATTTATAAGCAATGCAGCCAATGAACGCCAACAACTGGTTGTGTACTAAGTGCGTGTTCACGTAATTTAACGGGAATGAAGGACAATCTAAGGCATTTGGTATAGCTGAGTACAAGGACTTTAAGGAACGGAATTTTTCCAGCGCGTGCTTCAGTCCTTTTTCATTCTACAATTGAAATAACCCCTTTAATCTCTCAAGACGATACTTGTAGCTCCCGTTAGTAAAAGCAGTAGGCTTTAAACAGAACACGTGTGCGCATACAACAATAAAAATCTCTGAATAATCAGGCTTGTAATTCGTTTTGCGGTTTTGCCTTCTATTCTCGCTTTTTTCGCACCAGGTATATTTTTGACAGTAAAATGATCCCATTTGAATCGGAAACTGGTCAAATTCTGAAAAACGTCGACTAGACTGGTATGCGAAACAGATATTTGCTCTTCACGGTTATTATCCTTTTCTGAACTCTGAGCCCTTTGGCAGCGTTGCATACAAGTTCCGAACCGCAGTCACTGGCTTTCTGTCTTTTTTGAGGTAAAGCGATGCCACTCTTTTAAGTTTGCTTTAAGGAAACCTAAGCCGACCAATCTGTATTTTGTCATGCAAATGAGTCCATCCCTCGAGAGTAAAAGTCTGGCTTTAATGCAGCTGGTGCCCAAACTACCTCATCTTCATGGCTCTCATCTCTCCGCCCTCAGAGTCCGAATTGTAATGGGTTTCAACCAAACGCCGTTTCACGGCTACGTTTTGCTCCAATAATTGTCCTCATATATGACCCGTATAAGTGGAGGAGCAATTACTACAGCCGAGGTCTATTCGTCCTCTATTTAATTTGCGCCCACTCTACCTGACTGGATAGAGGAGCATGGAAATGGGTCAATAGGAGTTGGCCACGCCAATTAAGGAAAACCCGGTGACCTCGGCATGATTCAAACTCGCTATCATAAGAGTATGGCTTTAATGCAGCCGGCGCCCTAATCATCCGAGCTCTTCAGGCCATGACCGGGAGGCGAGAATCTTCTCTCAACTATCAGTACGCATCGGTTACACCTTTCGATTCCTCAGCCCTAAGGAAAAGCCCTCTTGATGACTAGACCACGAACGCAAATGCAAATTAAATGTACCTGTTTCTATCCTAGGCCAGCTCAGTGAACTTTACTTACATGTGAGGCTGTATACCTCCTCGCAAAATGCCCATCTTGTTCCAGGCAGGATTTGCACCCGATAGGCGTGCTAAATTTTAATGAAAATGCGGCGCTCACTGATCAAGTTACGGAACCTGCCTTTCCCGTTGTGCCTTGGGGCTCGATCTACAGCCTTCTTATGCAGTCGCATAGCGACTAGTAATACCATATGCATATAACGGAGTACCAACAAAGACAAGGGAGATCGGAATGACAATTTCTGGCTTATTACTCTTTCATCTGCCAGTAATACCCAATCCAAAGTGTGGTCCACCTGATGACGGCTAATAAGCCAGAAATGATCAATCCGGTCTCCCATGTCTTTGTCGGTACTTCATAATATTTTTGTGTTCAAATTTATTTAGTTGTCTTTGTCATGGTTATCGCAGTCTTCCCTTTTAAGCCAAAGCAGCGCCTGGATGGCGCTCGTACAACAGATTTACCACCTCATACAATGTCAACCACAATTCTGAATTATATTTTTAATAATATTATTTTTCTTGCAGCATAGGCTGAAGATATTCCAGTCAAGTCAGGATGCCGCCTTTTGAACAAATTTCTTTCTGATAAATTGCAAAAACTACACTTTTCAAAAAGTACTAATTAAGTAGCTGGAATTTTCCTCATTGATTTTAGATGCTCTTATAATTTCTAATGTGTTTTATAGAAAAAATGCACTAAAATATTTCTTTTTGTAATTAGCTAGTACCAACTTATGCCTTTTTCAAATTTTGTGCCTGAAGTAAAGGTACCTTTTAGGTTAAAAGGTGAGATGTTTTAGGGCCGGGAACTGTCCATTCATAAAACATCCTATCTGTCTATTTATTAATGCTGTCTGTAAAGTATACACCATAGTTCACATACATTGAAAACTTGTATGAGCACTATGTGGCGTCTTCCTCATTGTGTAGAGAAATGTGTGATATTTCCTAGATGGAATGTACACAGCATGTAGATTGGAAACACCCAATGAAAGAGTAACGACAGGTGCGGTTTACAATAAGTCTGAAATTAAAGAGAAAAACTTCTTTTTATTAAACTGCAGGATACCCTTTCTTCAAATAGTAAATTGTCAGATAAGACGTACTTTTTATGGGTTACAGGTGGAACCATACTCACAGCACCGGTACTAGCAACAAGCTCAGTATTCGTCGGTATTCTGTCGCTGCTGCAGAAGGACTATAAGAAAAATATTCATGTGCACGTTATCTCTATCAAATATTATGATAAAAAAACCTCGAAAATCGACGGGAACTTTGCATACTACTTAAGCAGTCACTGTTGCAACGTACTTTTTGCAGGTAGTTGGAAAGAAGCTCGTGGAATAGCCAACATCCTGACCTGAACTGATCATGCTGTGCGATAATACAGACCTACCTACGTGTTTCAGAATTTTGGTTAATATTGCGTGAGATACCACACCCACTGTACGTATCTCTCACCGTCCAGCTAGCCATTCAACGTTCGGCTTGACGGTGTCAATTCTGTCGGATAGCAAAATGGTTCAAGTAGAGTAGGACGTTTGGCTAAAGTGCCTGAAAACATGCTGATTCGGGTTTACCCGTCTGGTCTTCCCTGTCCGCGGTTCGGGTACGTACGTGACATTAGAACATGTCACTCCGATCTCACGGTCTTCGACGACAGCCCCTGCCATTTAATAGTTGCTAATGTTTTTTTCTTTTATTCTACAAGCTGACGGTTCTCCCTTAAAAGGACACGAGAACAGAAATCGCTTACAAAAGATCAGGGCTATGGTCAATGTTTATGTGATAGAGTTGAAACATGGGAAAATTTAACGTTAATGGAATTATGCGCAGGGCCAACTTCGATATTTGGGCCCAGCGTGTGTATTCTGCTTAAGTGGCCATGTAAGCAATCCTTACCGCAAGAGAGTTCGACTATGGAAGGGCACTTGACTCGGATGCCCGAAAAAGGTTGATTCGAGTTTCATACGTCTGGTTGTCCCTAGCCGGGATTAGAGTACGTCTGGTCGGGTTGAAATTTTCATTCCAATCTCCGAGCCTTCGATGGAGACACCTGCCAACTAACCGTTAATGCATTTTTGGCTTTTATTCTACAGCCTGCCGTAAAGTGCGGCTGTTTACGCATTACTGGTTTTAAGTGCCCAGAAAGGAAATAGTTACCGACCAGCCAGATGCGTAAGTCTGAAAAATGACATGAGTGTCACCCCCACCCCGAATAGGTTGGTCATTGGGGTGTAACAATGACTAGTTAGTTTTTATTGAATGCCTGCGGGTGACAAGCATAAAGGAAAATATTACAGGGAGATGCCATTAGTTATGAGCTAACCATCCTTTATCCTCATCTAACATGCTGTCCATCTGCAACAAATAAATCCCCGTATTTCATCCAACTTGTGATCTCCCCGTCTGTCCTAGGCCTTCTGCTTGCCGAATACGGTAATGAACTTCATCTTCTTCGTGACCAGAGCTGTCGCCTCTGCTGGTTACAGCCTTACAAATATCTACATGAGCAGTGCCTTCCAGGCGCGCGTACGCAGTCTCGTCTCGGGACTGGGCGCTGCGGCCTACCGAGTGGGCATTCTTACCGCACCCTACCTCGGCCAGGTCTTCCTGCAGCAAAGATCCGCCTTGATAGCCATCCTGCTGTTCTCCCTGTCGGCTCTTCTGGGTGCCCTACTGTCGCCCTGCCTTCCACGCACCGACGTACGCGTGGAGTCCTCTGCCTCCGCCGAGATGTCCACTGGTGCCGGCACGAAGCGCAAGCCCGTTTTCCGTAATATCTTCAAACACCGCGCTCGGATGACAGCGGAGGAGGCAGCTGCCATGGCTGCTGGCCAACTCGTTGATTTTCGCCGAAGGCCTTCCACCCAGCGTTCCAGAGCCGTTTACTACAGCCCTGCATCGCAGTCTCCCACAGTGTCCGTGGTGGAAAGAACCTACAGTCAGATGCAGAATCGTCCTCTAGAGGACCTGGTACATGCTGACTTTGTCAACCGCAATTCCACCTTTGAAATTGATGCCTAGTGTCTGCAGGCGTACATGCTAGCCTCGTTTACTCTTCAGTCTTTCACCTTCTGCTCCATATACTCAACTGAAAGATAACAGGCTTGAAGTTTTCCCATCCCTCTACAGGCATATCTATAACTGTACAAAGTTTGCTTGCGTACTATATACATATTTTTGCATAAATCTCTCTCTCTTCCTATTCCTCCTTATCCCTTCTTTGTCGCCGTACGTTAGAAACAATTGCGTAACTGGCAGCTAACTAGTTGTTACAGTAGACTGGGTGTCGGCGTCTCGAATCAGAGTGGTTCCATTCTATAGTGGAAGAGAGCGAGGTTACTTCCGAATGACCGATGACTTAGTCCCCTCTATTTTGCAGCTTGGCCGAATTTAGTCGACCCGGGACCCACTGGACAGTCTCCTCTTCACGATACCTAACACCAGAGGATAGAAATAGCATTTTTAAGTAGTCTCTACGTCCTCCCGACTTACACGAATTTAAAAAGCAAATGGGCAATCAACAGAGTACTAGTACGTTGTAAATTTGTTATGCATTATTTTGCCATTTTATCATATTTTCCCTTCTCTGCTGCCAGTTATAATAGGCTTTAACTAACTCACCGGTCATAAAGCTGTTTATTTCTATTTTTTGGTTTTGAATAAAATGAATTAGTTCTTACCTAGCCAATCATCCTTTATAGAGCCAACTCTGCCTTCTTTCGGAAATCGGTCGTTCCTTTAACGCCGACTAGCTTTCGGGCATGTGAGGTGATTGGTCGGTGCGCTACAAGGGCTTTTTCTGGCACATTCAGGAATTTTCATCGGGTATGTAAGGAATTGTACTAATAAAATCAGTTTGCGCTTCTTCAAGCGTGCCCGAACAAGATTCAGAGAGGGAAAAATACGAGCAGAACCTTCCTGATTTAAACCGAGAAGACGGAGATCCGGTAGTTCAATGGTTAGAGCGTTGGACTTCTGATCAACAGGTCATGGGTTCGAGCCTCGGATGGAGCACCACCTGGGATTTCGTAAGACTTACTGAAGACGGTTGATAAGCCGGAAATGGCCATTACAGTTTGCCTTGTCTTTGTCGGTATTTTTAATCTGCCTCTACTAATAATAATAATACTAGCCGCTGTGCGGCTGCTGATGGGGGTGAAGAATAAACCTTAAGGCAGAGCGCGACGAGGGCGTTCCGTTAACGATCGGTGCGCCTTCATCAACGAAGGAACTTTCATCGAACCATCATGCTGAACACCATGCACAGCCCTCACATCAGCCCGCACGGACTCCGCGCTGAGCACCAACTGGCTCACAACACCCGTTTATCAGACGGTTCTGAGTCCGAAGGAGCCCATAACTGGTTCCGTGAGTGTGTGTGGTGGTAGGCCTTCAGATCGTGCAGTCACAGCACCCACTCTCATAGCCTATTGGTTGGAAGGTTGGGACAGTCGATTTGTGCGTGGGCAAAGGGAGAGAAAATGAGGCCGATGCTGAGTACTCCATCCTCCCACGCATTTCTCACTACAAACCATGTGACATGCTGGTATATATCATGAAACGCTATTGGTCATAGCGTGAAGGATAGTCAACTGGCTGGATAACTCAGTTCTTCTCTGGACTTAAGACCAGGCTGCGATGACTCATACGCATGTGAAATCCGACTCGTCCTGTCATGGCAGCTTAGGCCATAGAGAGACTCGAGCTACCATGGCCTACAGACTCGGCCCCCAATAGGGAAAAGAAGTTGAATGCCAGTAGAGAGGGTAAAGTATTCCGCCAGAAAGATTAGAGAGCAGGTCGACTGCCGGATAAGAGCACATGTTTGACAAAGTGAGAGCGGCGTCTCACGTGAGGGTGGAGGCGCGGTCACAGCACTTTAAGTGAGGGTGTCTCTTAGTCGGTTTTGATGTGCAGTAGCTGAGAAACAGACTGGGTGGGCGGGTAGCTCCACTAGGAGTAGATCCATAACAGCCAATACTGGAGTCTGGCAGATGTAGCGGGAAACAAATCACATGCCCTCTGCTTAGACGGACTGCATAGGTTTGTCACGCCATGCCCGACCTACCTCCGGTCATCCTGGCATTGTCTTGGCATTAGAGCATTGAGGGTGAGTGAGCAGAGCGCGCGACAGGTGCTGCGTATGTCTGCCTCACTATAAACTAATTTGTATGCAAATCGCCTCTCCTACATCAACTCACGAGGGCATGGGGTAGACCCTGTCGCTTGCAACTCTTAAACCATCGCGAGTATACGTATGTGCTCGGGCCATGCTGGGTGGTTGGCCTGTCAAAAAAGGTATGGTTGGGTAGGAGGTAGATGCATTCGCGATATTTTAATTTTCTCTCGTGATTTATTGGGTCACCTCACTAAACAAGGAGAGAAGACTCTCGTGTCATTACAGTTATAATTGCGATCTGGATAGAGCGTTGTCTTGTTAACCATCCTGCCTCGCTTTATTCTCACCTCACCCACCCACCTCGTTAACTATCCCATGGTGATGCCCATCAGTTGATGTCAAAATAAAGGCTTATATGCAAAATGAGATTGGGCACAGAAACAAGGGAGACTGCGACGGCCAGTTCTGGCTTATTAACCATCATCAGACAGCCATATCCAACCCAGGTGTTAATATTCCTGATCGAAACCGACAGGACAAGGAGCCCGTGGCTCCATGGTTAGAGTGTTGGACTCCAAACCAACAGGCCTTGGGTTCGAGCTGCGGGTGTAGAAACACCTGGGGTTGGGTATGGTTGGTTGCTGATGGCTAATAAGTCACAAATGACCATTCCAGTCTCCCTTTTCTTTATTGTCACACGCATTCTGCAGGTAATAGTAGACGCTATGCGTCTGTCTGTGGGATTATATAGATCGTGCAATAAAACATAGAGGAAAAAATGAGTCCTGTACCCGATCCGTAAGCTTAGCGTGTCTATCTGCGTATTCGTGTATATATCCGCGTTGAATTTTCCGGAACGAATGCTGCTACTTAACTTCACACAGTAGTGGGTCTGTTTACTTGCCGGACACTCGTGTATATATGCCTGCGGGATTATAGATGGTCAATAAAACATCGAGGAAAGAATGAGTCCTGTACCCGATCCGTAAGCTTAGCGTGTCTATCCTGGCGCGTAAACAATGCTGGGCGTGGGCGTCGCTTGCAGTTCTCTTCTGTCGTTCTCCACGTCACCCCATTCTCATTGGCTGCGGTGATTATTACTGAACCAGAACGTCGCACGCCTTGTCTGACCTGACGCGTGGGTTAAAGTAGGCCAGCGACGCGCTGGCGGCAAATCACGGTGCCGCATGACTCATCCATCGTGGACATTGGCGATCTACGCGACGGCGATGTTACTAGCGGACCTTACAACAACGCCCCATCAGACCGATTTAGCTACTTAAAACCAGATGTCACCCCCTCTTTTTGTGTTTGGGTGCCTGATAGCCACCTTTTCTGTACAAAATGCCCCGCATCCGGGGAACTTCGTGAAACAAAGACTGATGTCCCAGAAAATGAGGCTAAAATGGTGAAGGTCTAGAGCACAACTTGAACCGAATTAAAATACGAATCATACTAATTAATGTGACTGCACGGCTCGATGTATTAATTTCGGCAAAAAGACTCAGTAGGTAAACGAGCCATTTTAGCAAAAATCTAACCTTGCTTTGTCTGCGATGTACCTTGATTAAAAACTGTTAGGACAGCAGGTGTGACGGTAAAAAGCAGAGGCAGACATTACAGTAATGGTGGGCAAGCATTTTGGTATAATCTCGGGTCCAACCATGTCATAAAAAAAACACAGTGAGAGTGCTGGGAACCAGCTCGTAGACTGGTTATTGGACTCCATCAACCACTTCCCCCTAATCCCCTCATCAGCCGACTGACCGACTCGTACAGCGAACTGATGCAGGTAATGAAGAAGAGAGCGAAGTCGACTCAGCTCATTTCCCCAATAGAAACAGTCTGATGCGCTTATAAATTAACATAATCTTGCATAGACAATTTGCACAGGCACCCTCTTTAAGCGGAAAATGTGCCCATCATGATTAATCCTCGCGGGGTGACAAAGTTATGTAGGAAATGTAGAAATTACTCTCTTACTAGGCTAACTACTTGTTTTCTAAATCATTCCATGCCTCGACTGCCATTGGTTAAAATCGTCGTACCAGAATTCGTATGTCCGTTCCTCGTATGTTACGAATGAGAAGATCAACATAATAAGTATGGCGGCCTGCTTCATTGTTAGTTATTATTCCATGGGGAGGAGGGGGAGGGTGACGTTGATGCTGCTGCTGCTGCTACTGATGCTGATGATGATTGTGGTGGTGGTAGTAGTAGTATAAGTAGTAGTAGTAGTAGTAGTAGTAGTAGTAGTAGTAGTAGTAGTAGTAGTAGTAGTAGTAGTAGTAGTAGTAGTAGTAGTAGTAGTAGGAAGACGAAGACAAAGATTAAAACATATCCTAGAGTTCATGATAAGAGAATGACCTAGTTTCGCAAGTCCTTCCTACCAAGCATGAATGCGGATGCGATGAACAGGGCTCACAGTTCCAGGTGTCGTCAAGATTAGAATTGCAAATCCCTCATAGCTCACGCACCATCTCGCACTGTCCCTTTTAAAGTTTACTAGTGCCAGCGAAGTTAAAGTGGTGTTGCATGCCTCTCACCAGTTGTTTTGGGGTACGCGTGAAAAAAAGTTCTATGAAGCAGTTGAGACTAAGAAAACTTCACTGATGCAACAGGAGGTTCGTTTTATATTTATAAAATGCAATAAGACGCACGAGAGTTGTTGTATCCATGGTATGCGGTTGCTAAGCGACCGCACGCCTGTGAAAATTAACGCCTCCCGCATTTATGGCAAAAGCTCGTCCTTGGGGGCAAGTATGACTTGATTGTCCGTATCCTAGGCGTTAGTGGACGCGATTACATCACCGGTATTGATCGTTGGCATAACAGTCTCTCCACAGTTTATCTCAGCAATGTACTACTGGGAACAGTGTTCATAGACACTCTTCTCCTGTGCAGAAGGACGCTGCCCAAGCAGTCTGAATTTGAAATAGTTCAAGGGCAGGTAAGTGTGTTTGGTTTGAAATTACGGAGCGTAGAGACATTCGGTTGTCACCTCTCGGAACGTCTTCGTCCTCATCCAACCTGGAGATGTGACTGAGTCCGTCAGGTGACATCTTGGAAGTTTGCGTCATTTCACCTCACCGTTGATGCGTGTTCAGCCGTCCGTGTTAAAAGTAATCTTTTTATTGCTCTGAACCATTTGGCTTGCTTGCCACTGTACCAGATCCTACAAAAGATTTAGAAATGATTCCTCCCGTGGCGAGAAGTCTGTTGACCTAATCACCAAATGCCTTTTGGTTGATTTCGGTCCATGTGCAGCTGCCACTTTAAAAGACACGAAAAGGAAACTGACAGTTTTTGAGATCCTACCGTACGTAGGGCCTGCCAAAATTGTGCGTAAAAATACAGAATCAAAATTACTCTGAAGGGGTGCATAGTACGAATGGCTACCCACACAACTTCGACAGCTGATGCTCGCAACGACGCAATGCAGTATACTTCGATTCATGGGCATACTCGTCACAGACCGTTGCATGTGCAAGACTGGGCAGAGATAAGTTAAATTTTCACTGTGTCGGTTTTACTGGGTTTTCTGAACACTTTTTTTCTCAAGCTGCCGTCTGCTTGCCTTGTGACTGGAACCTAATGAAATAACCGTTGAATACAACGAAGACCGGGATTGAACCTCTACTTAAATAAACGGCTCACGGGCTGCAAATGTGCTCTTAGTGCAGACACTTCATTCCGAGGGCAACTAAATTTCACTTCTCTATCTATATTAGCGATCGTTATGAGACTACCTGCGAAGACACTAGATTGAGATTTACGTCAGTTTGACCGTCGCGAAAGATTACCCTCACCGTGTGCCCAAAAGCTTGGCGAGTACAGGAACAGTGACTATCGCGGCATCTACTGCATTTTCTCATTACTTACCTAGCCGAGTTATCCCATCAGTTGGCAACCTGCCAAGCCACGGATTTTAATGTACCATGATAGTTTCAAGCGCGTCAAACCTCCTCTCTCCACATCCCCACAATAAGGCCACTGTCCGAGCTTGCCAGTTATCTGATGCGGGAGAGGGCTTCTACGCGTGCCATACCCACAACAAAAACATGGTCAGCGTACGATGGAACAAGCTTTCATACAAACAAAGAAGAGTCGGCTTGGACCGCTACTGACTGGAAGTACCACATGGGTCAAAGTAAGAAGGAGCCATTGCAAACTGACTCTCTGTCCTAAAAAACACATTTGTCCCCACAGTTAGCAGCATTCTACGCTACGACTTTAAGTGCCCGTGTAAGAAACAAGCGCTTCCTGTTTTTTTATAGTGAGGACTGTGCGCTGAATGTCGTGGAGACGGAGACATCAGAGTGGAGCTCTTGGACCCTCTTCAATCTCCTAGGCATTAGTCTCTTGTCCTCTTCGGTCATTCATCTGACGCGGGGGCCGGACACAGGCGGCTGCGATGGCGGGAACTTGCACCTAGACATGCAATCCCACTCCCACGTATGGAACTCGCCATACATGCACAGTCGCATTAAAGCCTACAGTACCCAGATATGCTCCCCGTGTTGGTCCTGTTTATCTCCCGCGTGGTTCATTGTAGGAGCACCGACAGACTCCAGGGGTGCAGAAGAAAAGCACGCCCCGTAACCTGATCATACCCTGAACGTCCTTCCAATGCGAGAAAGTAGGAAACTATCAGAAGAAATGCTTTGCTATAAAAGAAGTACTACGTCTGTTTCCGATCAAATAAGTTAGTATTTAAAATGCATGGGAAAAACAGCGGAACTTCCCGTAATCTGTAAGTAGTCACTTTTAGTAAGTGTGATTCTCCGATGTCTCCAGCTTACCCTCTAGGTTTGGTAATCCTGGTGTGAGCGTCAAGGGGCCAGGTCGTGTTGTGGCGCGATAAGACGGGTTCGTCGACCCTGTCATCCTCTGCCCCGGCCCGGACGGTGGCCTGATTCTGGGGTGTGGGAGAGAGTAAGGTCGACGGCTCAGTGCATTTCCCTCACTAAAAACGATCTGAGGCGCTTGAAAATATCAAGGTGCGCTAAAATCCGTGGCTTGGAAGGTTTCCAAATGACAGGATAAATCGGACCGCGTGGTCAGCCCAATGTGTTTGTGCGAAGTGGCTGACTGGCGGACTAAGAGTCAGGCTGCAATGGCTGCCTCATAATGTAGTCTTTATGGTACTCTTACTCAGTAGGGATCTGAGCCGCCCCTCCAATGTGTTGTAGCATTCTTCTTTTATGTTGGACCGCAGTGTGTGGGTTTGTGCTCTCTCACACCTCCGGTCTTCTTGACTCTGTCTTGACACCGGGCCCAGGTGGGGGAGTGGAACAGAGCGTGAGGTAGATGCAGCGCATGTCTGCACACGCTACAATCCAGTGCCAGTCACAGTCCCTGCACCACTCAGCTATGGAGCATAAAGCGGACATTGTCGGACTACGACGGTCGAACTCCCGATCCCTGCAGGTAATCGGAAGGACGCATTTTGGCGTGTATGAACTACCATGCAGTTATACCGCAAGCTCATCAGAACGATATGTCTTACAAGTGATCCGTTATAATAGAAGTTGTGTTTTACTGTTTCAATAACTGTTTTACGGGTTAGATCACCTAATGGTGGTTGGTAGTGTTTAAAAGCACAACCATTCAGACATGAGGTAGGAGACTCTGTCCCCCTAACTTGGGTCAACTTACAGCTACTTGACCAGATACGCGCAGTTCCATTAGGCTGTCAGTGTTGCGGACCCTAACTCTTGAAGGAGAAGTTGGTGGTGGATCTACTCCTGCTGCAACGCCGTGCCTATTGCGAGTACTTGCAGGTGCACACTAGTGGTAGCATGGTTCTCGGCCAATCACGGCTGCCCAAACCAGCCAATGATCTTCAAGGCCGACCTAGGCGTGCTGATTTGCCACTGTCATTACGGCCGTAGGTAGTCACGACACCGAAAGTGTACTCTCGTCCAGTTGCCAACTGGCGCCAACCCTTTCTCCAATAAGTCTGTGCAGCATACAATAGCCTCCCAACTGGCACACAACTCTTTCTTTTAGGGACTCGGCCTGAAGGTCGTAACAGCTAGTGTCTGATATAGAGCTGTAACTGCCGCGACAAGTTTATTAAAAAAATTATTTGGACGAGTTGAGATGACATTGACGCAAAAGACTCACGTGCAAGCACGCTTTGCTTTTGTGCAGCTGAGAAAACTTAGCTCGCAGCTTTAAATAAGTTAAAAAGACTGCAAAGTTGCCAGTTTACGGGGAAAAGCGGTGAAAATTACCCTGGTTGACGTCTAACGTGGTGAGCGTTTAAACTAGCCTTCAATTCACCGACACAAATATTTGCCGGGGACGCGGCAAAATGTTCCATGAGCTATAAGCGTCTTGCTTTTGTGACTTTAACCCAAGGAATAGTCGGGCTGAACACTGTATGAGCAACCGACCTCAAGGAAAACTGCATGATTGATAGGACGGACCCAACCTAAATGAGCCGACCACGTTTCAACCTTCCACCCGTCCGAAACGTTTTTCTTCAAAATATCGATTTTCCTTTTCCACGTTCGCGTGGTAGGAAACTTCATTTTCTTCCGTACCCAAATTTTGCATTTTTATTTAATGATTGTGAAGTCTTTCAAGACGTCGATTCCTATCTTCCCACTTCCCGTCTTTGCATGACTGGCTGGCACATTGCATACTGTCGTTCAAGTAAAAGTGCCGAATTCACAATGTAGAGTCCCGGCGAATGGCTAAGAAGCAAAATAATATGAAAAACCCGTTATTAAAAGGTTGATAAGATGAGAAGAACCAAAGTTATATTCTCCATACAGACGCCCGTCCCCAACTGAACACACTTCCACTAGTTTGGTTGTTTTAAAATGGTAATATCTTAAATACCGAAAGCAGTGCAATAGGTGATACGTTAAGAATGTACCAGAAATTTCGAAATTCAGATATCCACTTGTGTGCATTGCTCCCTGATATATCCTTCTTCAAGAGCATACTATGCAAAGGATTCATTATGGTTGATTGGTTTCCAAAGACGTTCACAACTTGTCTCCGTGGCGTGGGCACAGCGCCCATGACTTGCGCGTGAATTAATTTATAGTGAGGCAGACCTGCATACCTCCCACACCCACCTTGCTCTTTCCGGTCGTGAGATGACCATACGTGAGTGACCAAGGATGTCACAGACCTTACACACATGAGAGTACCGTGAAGGCCAAGCTTAGAATAAGCTATTGCAGCCTGATTCGCAGTCTTGAAAAAGGACAGATTTATTCCGTCAGTTGCCAGCCTTTAAAGTCACGACTCTTTGGGTGGCATGATATAGTCAAGTGTATACTCTTTATCATAGTTAGGAATGAATTGATTTGATGTGTGCATGGATGCCCCAGTGCTTCTGTTGACTGTCCAAACGGTTGAGCCAACAAGTGGTGTGATCAAGCGTAGTGGCCTACGTCCACAGCGTAGCATGCACGTGGATGGTGATAGTCACAGGCTCTCATTGCCTCAGAACAGCCCGATAAACGTATGTCCTGAGCTAGGCAGATCCCTGTTGTGGTCTAGCGCATATACAATGCAACCCGTTGAAACACGCCTTGGTTTCAGCTGCAGCCACTGACTTCGTAGAGCAAGCGATTTGGCGTTCTGTACAAGTCAACTCCTCATTTTGGTATATTGCCTCCTTTTTGTTAACTGACACCTTGTCGAATGACTTCGGCGCTCTGAGTAAATCAACTTATTAGTCACTGCAAGTTCTCCCTGCAGCTAATGGCCTCTGACTGTTTGCAAGTCAAGACACGGGAATACTAACTCCCATTAACTCAAGAGGTCTGATGTCAAATGCCAGGGATTTAAAGGTTAGGTTTGAGATAAGGTTAGCTATCCTTCCTGAAATTTAGCTCGAATCTCCCTGTAGAAGGGGGTTTGGAATTCCTATTCCTGTGTATAACCGTCCAAAAGGAAACTTACTCATTTTCGTTGACAGATACCAGAATTGTGTACTCAGAGACCTTCTCAAGATTTGTCTAGCCTTCCCTTCTTGACCACGCAGTTTTATTAAAAATTTATAAGTTTTTAGTTTTATGTCAGTAGAAGTTGCGCATAGAAAGAATATAAACTTCATAGGTAATATACTCTGATGTTATTAGCATATCTGCATAATTTGCTCGTCAAACAGTTTGTAAAATGTTTGCGGTATGGGAAGACTTGCGAACACTGAGCGACTGGGGGCTGTTAGTAAAGTGAAAAACGTTAAAAACTTGTAACCCACAACCCGGCGGCCTCCTTGTGAATCGTATTATCTCGAATAAAGGATTCATGCGTTAACTGCTCCTGCATTTACGTTGGCCGTGCAGGTTGCTGGCTAGGGACTCTCACCCTCAAGCACAAACCGAATGGCCTCCGACATGGACCACAGTCTCGTATTCGTGCACACCCTTAAGTTTGATGCTTGGTTCCATTATCAGAGGCAGCGGTTCAAAGATTATACTCTGAGAAACCTCGCTACAACAGAAATTTGAATTCATGCAACTTTGTGAATCCTGAGGCCTTGGGAACCGCAAAACCGATAGCATTGGCGCAGACTTGGAAAATAATGATGGTGGAGACCGTAAAATCTTCGTTCCCAGTAATATTTTTTAGGTGGAACCTTATCTAAAATTGGTTAAATTCCTAGTTAATTGGGTAACTAGTGAATATGTAGCCTGCGAAAGTGGTTACAGTCAGGATTAAGGTAAGGAGTAAGGTTAGAGTTAAGTTTTTCGTTTCCCAATATGAGATCATAACACGTCATCGAAATAGGTGATTCCCGTACTTTAGGTTACAATATGCTAATTTCAAGGAAAGTGCGTTTTGTTTTAAAGTTAGGGTACGATTGTGGTTAGGGATAGGGTAACTATTAAGTGTAGGGTTATCTTTAGGGTTTGAGGTTACGTTTGAGGTTAGGGATCTTTTTAATACACGCGAATAAGTACTCTTCTTGGAATTTATCACGAGGTTACCTTCATGGCATTGATAGCCCTAATCGCGGGTCTTAAAAAGTGCAATGCATTCTGTAGGCACTGTCTAGAAATCCCGCCACCTCCACTTGACAAAGCAATTTTCAAGATCATGCACGCAGGGATCGATTACCTTTGATCTGATTGGCCACCCTTCAGCTTGTGGCATTTATGTCCTGCCATATACCCCCACCACGTCTCCATGACTCCTCACTTGTACTATTTCCCATTTTCACTACACACTACAGACAGTCTTCTGTTTTGAAAACACTAAATTTTCGATGCCAGTGAGCAGGAAAAATACGTTCGAACACCTGCTGAGCGTTTTGCAGAGGGCATATATGAGTTACGGCCTTCAATGGCATACTGCGGCAGTCAGACTTCACCTTTAAAGGACTCTATGGTACATGTTCCTCGATTAACGCTCAAGCAATTGTGCCCCATAAAACTGTCTGCATAGCTTTTGTAGATATAAAATTGTTATATATTTAAAAGACGGTGAAGCGTTTACTGGGAGACATATTTTTGTGTTCTGACGTATAGACCAGTGATTTGGGCTACCAACCTTCAGAGAATAGATATTTTTTGTGTCCAATAGTCCTACAACTTACCCGTTTTTGCAAAATCACAGACGGTAACGTAACGCATGAAAGGCTGTGACCTAAACGTGCCTGCCTGGTAGAAAATGCATGTGCTATCGCCATTTTGATCGTTCAATTTTTTTGAGACGTGGGAGAGTTTGGTGCGGGAAGGGGAGAGAATATATTTCGAAGCCAGTATGTCAAGAAATGCCGAAAATTTTGCGTAAGCAGCGGTATTTACATCAAGACGCAGGAATAAGATCCTACCTATTCATTGGTCTTGTACTAAGTTTCAGGGAGATTGATGTTAAGGTTGGGTTATGGACCAGTGTTACTCTTCAGTTTAGGACTAAGGTCATGGCCTTAGTTAATGCAATGGTTAGGATGAACTTTGCATGTCGGCTTAGAGTATAGCTTTGGGTTGAACGCGGGCAAAGTGAATAGTGACGTTTCCTGAAATATTGTGTGAGGCCTCCTGTATAATATTTCAGATAATTCCCTATTTCGCTGAGTGTCATAGCCAAAGGCCACATGTTGTCGCTCGTTCTGCTGTAGAAGGGTATTGGTACAAACGAGAAAAGTTTACAATAAGTGCTTTCTGAAACTGGGAGATTAGATTTCGAGACAAACATTTGATGGGGCGAGATGAGAAAAATTCTAAAATTAGCGTTATTTTACGCCACAACGCGTGGTAATAATTTTGGTTAGCGATAATGCATTTTAATCTGCTAATAATTGTGAAAGGCGCGAAAAATTCGGCCACACTTATCTTCCATTATAGGGATTTTCAGACATCGTTTATCTCCCGCAATTTTCAACGCATAAGGAAGCTAGCTGAGATGAGATGTTCTGGAACGGGGCGCAATCTTCATCGTCCACGCAATGCTAAAACAACTACAGCAGGGATTGAGTGGTCAACTCATGAGGATGGACGATGCGCCTGTTTCCCGCGACTCTTCTAACGAACGTTTACAATGGGCACTCGTTGAGAAGGGGAAAAAGGCGACGCAATAAGGCTAAGCTTTCGACTTCTCTCAAGGATGGTCACATCGACCCAGAGACCTGGAATGAGCTCGACAAAGATCGACTCGCCTGGGATCAGCTGTGAAAACCGGACCAACAATTCAAAAAGCAAAGCGGATTGCCGCTGTCAAAGCCAAAAGAGTGACTTGCAAGTTTCAAGCACCTCCAACGCATGACGCCCACCACAACTCCCTCCAAAATGCTCACGCATACAATGAACATTTCATGAACCGATCAGCCTATTGCGACATCTCCGGACCCGATGCAACAATAAAGTAGAAACTCCACCGGCTGCCTCCGCAAACAACCTCATCTTCACCCCTGTACCAAACCACCCCGTGAACACCAATATCACAAATGGTGACCACCCTCCGAATGTCTTGTCGCCGACTTCATCGACTGTCACCGCCTTCCTGATCTCCGTCACAATCCCTGCGGCAAGCACCACCTATCCAACCCTCACAATTTGAGAACACTAGCAATATAATCTGATGTTATTAGCATATCTGCATAATTTGCTCGTCAAACAGCTTGTAAAATTTTTGCGGTATGGGAAGACTTGCGAACACTGAGCAACTGGGGGCTGTTAGTAAAGTGAAAATGCTCTAAGACGTTAAAACGTGTAACCCATAACCCGGCGGCCTCCTTGTGAATTGCATTATCTTGAATAAAGGATTCGTGCGTTAACTGCTCCTGCATTTAAGTTGGTCGTGCAGGTCGCTGGCTATCCAACCCTCACCATTTTTGAGGACACTAGCAACGCCCCGTCGACCTCCACACTCACCATTGCCATCTCTGCCATTAGCACTGTGGTTGAATCACTGATCTGTCTGTATTGTACTAGCACCTTCCCGGTGGAAGTCAAGGCGGTCGGTTTCAACTTTGAAGACAAGTGTACGATATTATTCGAAATGGTTTTCCTAAGAGGGCAGAAAACCTTTCAGTTTTTGTTTATTTGAAGAAAGTTCCGTAAACACAGGCCTATTCTGTTGGCATTATCGGTTGCAACTTTCCCTCGGATTTTCGCAAGATTCTGCCCACTGATTGTTCACCTGCATTCTGCATATTTTGTGCATTCGTTCGGTTCTTAACGGTGTGCATTTTTACACCGCTAAATTTGCGCTCAAATTTAGTCCGCAAATCTCTCAGGAGCTTTAATTTCTCAACTACAGTTTACTTCGAACTAAGATGAGAACGAAAGCCGTGGGTCGTAGAAAGCTCTCGGCTTCTGTACCCGCGCGTGGCTTAGGTAAATCGAAGTCAAAAAGCGTTACCGGCCATTCTTCACCCACTGCTTATGTTAGACAGCTTGACCTGCCCAATTTTTACAACTGTAACGACTTTATGCTTTAATTTGGCATCATGCTCTCACTCCTCCTGGCAAACTGGTGGTTGGGATAATCTTCGATGTTCCCTCTGAAGAAGATAAACGTCTTGTGTCACTTATTTACTTTATTGACAAAAAAGAACTTTTAACTTCATATTAAACCTGGGTCATAACATATCGAAAATCTGCTTAGTTTAGCTAACTTGTTTTCACTCAACAAGGTTGATTCAATCTTCGCTCACCGAGGTCGTGTTTCTAAATATCCACAAAAGGCGAAATCTTTCCCTTGTCATAATCTTATCCTCATGGAGCGATAAATTGGCACCTGCTCTGACATAAATCCTTGTCTTTTCAGCCAAACACTCTTCAATCTGGTTAGAATACAATTAACCTTGAGGGATAAGTTAATCATACTCCCATGAAATCAAACTCACTACTTCTCCTTTCTTCTACATCTCCCTCGCACTCAAGTCACCTAATGCCTTTGTCTTATATATGCTTGCCCTCATCCACTAGCTTCTATCTTTCTTCTAGCCAAGCTAGCTACCAACAAGTTTATTCGTGTTTTAACTCTAACATATTCCAATATCTGACAACTACATTTTTAGATTTACAGTTTTTAGATCTCTCTTCGACCTTTTGTTCCTGACTCTCCATATGCAAGCAGTTCTGGATACGCAGATACATGAGTTCATTTTACACACTGTTTTTTTCCGGAAATGAAGCTAAGAGTTTACCTCATGCTTATTCTACCTATTCTTAATTATTGCGGTCGTTTCTTTGGTCTAATAAATATCTGTGACCGCAGCAAAATCAAAAAAATGTGCAGAGACTTTTTACTCGAAGATTCTTTTCCCGTTTTAGATCCCATAATTTATAAACTTAGAGATTTAAGTTGATGAAACTAAGCTTTTACGGGTAAGAAGACTTGAAGCCGGCCCTGGCTTCCTGTTTCACATTAAAAGTAGCCATAAATTTCCATGTATAGATGTGATCAATCCAGTCGATTTTTTTAATGTCACGCATAATTCCTCTATGCATATTCTGCCTTCTCTTTTCTCCCCTTCTAAACGCTCGCTCCTTTTCGCATCCTCGCATGAATAATATTTGTCGGGCTCTTAGATGGCCGCCAAAAGTATCGGTATTTTTATTGTTATAAAGCATAAAGTCATTAATGTGCATTTTATCTTATAAAGCATAAAGTCATTAATGTTCATTTTAGTCCCGAAAACTCCACTTCTGGACATTTAAAATGGCCCTCATCGGAGTTACGGGCAGAAAAAAAACTTGCTTTATTTTTTAAAATAGTAACTATTACTCAGATTTTTACAACCCGTAATTTTTAGGTTGCTGTTAAATACCCTGCTATTATCCCCACCCCTGTAGCGACGGTCTTCGCAGCTTTTAACATCATCTGCTAATTTTTCCCAAAGCGATCTTTTGAAGATCATGGCAGTATCACATGTTTTCACCATTTGCTGGTAGCTTGGTCGGTCAGCAATAAAGTAGCATGTGAAGTTATAGCCAGACAAATTCATGGTATGCTTTGATGTCGTTTCACTCTTCACCTCCACTTCACAGCAGCTAGCAATTTATGTTGTGAGACAAATTCTAGCAGAACGCTACGAGGAGAGGGAAAAGCCCCTGAATTGCGAACATTTTCTCGAATTTCTACGTCATTGCCTCAGAACCTACTTCATCTTTGATGGACTAATATATGAACAAATTAAAGGCACTCCCATGGGCACCCGCATATCAGCCCTGATTGCTGAAGTGGTCCTCCAACGGATAGAACACTTTATCTTCACCAAGTATCAACCAATGCTTTGGGCTAGTTATGTCAATTACACTTTTGGCATTTTCAAACCATCTGAAATCGAGCACTTCAAAGAATTACTAAACTTGGTTGATCCAAATATCCAATTCACGATGGAAGCTAAAACAAACAACCAACTTCCCTTCCTCGATGTGCGTCAGTGTGAAAATGGAAAACTTCAAACTTCCGTCCTCAGAAAAGCCACCACCACGAAGCAAATATTAAACTTCCATAATAAAATCATTCCATGTCTAACAAACAGAGCTGCGTCCAAACTATATTCCAAAGAGTTGAAACACATTGCAGCATGCCAGTTGACAAAAGAGCTGAACGACAGTATCTTCATGACCTCTTCCGAGTTAATGGATACCGAAGCTCTTTTCCTAACCAAACGAAGCGCCAAGTGAACAGACGACGGTCAAAATAACAACAACCCGAAGTCTGGAGGGCCATTCTCGACATAAAAGGAATTTCCAATTGCAATTTATCGACTGTTACATCCCGCTGGAGTAGGCGTAGCCCATCGAAATCAGGTGACAGTTCGTCACCATGTGATGCACCCAAGGCCAGACTGCCCCCTACCGAATCCTCAGCCGTTGTCTACCGAATATGTTGTCACGATGGGGACTGCACCTACGTCGAGTAAAATGGACGAAAATTTCAAACCCGCCTATATGAGCACAAACTGGTGGCTTGGAGACTAGACCCAAACTCACGACTTGCGGTTCATATTGGAGAGACGGGCCACAGTTTTGACATTCAAGGAGCGACCATCATAGGCCAAGGAGCCTCAAAAGCCGAACGACTGACGCTTGGGGCGTGGTATTCAGATTCAAACTCTATCAACAGTCATCTAGCCCTCAAAACCGCCTTAAAAGTCCTACAACATCACATGCATAAAGACCAGGACAAGATGGTTACGCCGGAACTAAGACGAATAAGCGAAGACGGCCCTGCGACGAACCCATCAGAAGAGGAAGCAGGCTTACAAGCACCCTTGACCGATGTGGAGTTGCCCAGCACCAGCGGCCACCAAGCTGCACAAACATCCACGCAGAAGCCGAAGCAGCGAACGAGAGAAAAAACTCGATCAGTCTACGGCCGATAAGTTCAGCCTGCCATTCGAAACACTGATCGATATTAGCAGTATACGCTTTGAAAATGGAAACCGGGCCATGCTTTCCGAAACGTCAGCGAAAATGCAAACCTATTCCGGTGAGCAATGTACACTTAGCCGAATAACAGTGAATTTTCGATAAATTCTCAGTTTACAATTTTTTTTTACTGTCCCGTATTATTTGTGCCCGCCTAACTTA
Organism: Schistocephalus solidus; assembly: GCA_017591395.1. Lineage (NCBI taxonomy): Eukaryota > Metazoa > Platyhelminthes > Cestoda > Diphyllobothriidea > Diphyllobothriidae > Schistocephalus > Schistocephalus solidus. Next base: position 136,288 of record WEDG01001765.1, read on the forward strand.
GATAAATTATTTAATTATCCTCCAAATTCCCTGTTCTTTGCTAAAAGGCATTGCTTTCTTTGGAGTGACCTGCCAGTCGATACATGGTTTTCAAATAACCTGCATACTTTTAAGCTAGAACTGCAGATTTATTTTAAAGCTGATTCAATTAACCTTTTATTTTCCTCTTCTTTCCTGAGTAGCTTTCTCCATGACCCCGAGAAAGGACCATCGGGAATTTAGAAAACCATGACCAAATTATTTCTTCCATGTATCGTTTCCCCACGAACTATGATGTCTTCATAACCCATGCCTCCGTAAAATGATCGCCAAACAATTATGTCATATTTCGCGCTCGTTTTAAAGCACCTCAGTTTTGAATGCCGTTAACCATCAGCAGAATTACAATCTGAATACTGAGCTGTGCAGGCCTAAGATTCATCATTGATTCTCATGCCAACTAGCACCCCTGAGCACATTATTTGATTTCTTTTTGCTCAATTATCAGATCTCCCATTATCCTTTCGTACTACACTCAGAAGCAACCCACCGTGCTGCTTCATATACCCTCGTCGAGCAATGTCACGGTGTCAACCGTACTCGGACTATTGACGATCGTTTCTGGCTTTTTTGTTGGTGGCCTAAGAAATCAGCAATGAGAGTATCGTGGTTGCTTCTCGGGCAATTCTACTATGACTTTAACGATCTCTATGGTCCTTTCCTCGTTCGACCCTAAGTGTGCAGATGTAACCTGTGAAGGTTTCCTCTGTCTTGTATCCTTGACGGTTTCGCCTATAGCCAGTTAATTCACATTGTGATCACACCTGTGGTGCTGAAAAGTAGCCTCTGTCGTTACATGATTTCTTCCATGAATGAGGAACATTTTGAACGCTCATACGCTCTCATCAGCATGTTGGTCCTACCTAACGCGTATGTTATTCACCCAAGAGTGACAGGTTTTTTCCCTCAAAATCCCACAACCCCGATTCAAGATATGTCTCTTCCCTTAAAAATGCCCAAGGAGTTTTTTCACTGTCTGCTCTTTTATCTATTTTTTTGACTATACTGATTTTTGTCAATTGTCATTGCCAACAGCTGACCTATTATTCAAATTTAACTGTACACGAATTTGCACTCGTATTAATTGATTTTAATTTATCCAACGACAATGCCCCTGCCGGGTACTAAAAAAATCATACATCTATCTTCTATCTAAACATCCGTGGATGCACCACTGCCTGCTGCAGAGACTGTAAACACACTGCCCTTATAGTAACCCTTCCCCGTTCCGAACTGGTATCATCAAACAAGCAGTAGTTTTTCTCCTGATTAACATAGAGTTAGGAAAAACACTAATAACTTTATTCCTACAGGAGGCTTTTGCACTACTAGCCTGAAATTGAGCCCAACTGAGCACAACGGAATTAACTGCTCTATAACTGCGACCATTTCTGCATCGATACACCCTCACAGTTACCGGCTCCAAAGTTGCCCCCGGAAGCGTAAGTGCAAAATGTTTTTCTGCGTCTTTGGAATTTTCTTGGGTGTAAATATCTCAGAAATCGTATTTTGAGCAAATTTTGTTTTTTTCAACGAATTCTAACGGATTACAGAACTGATTCGTGCGCAATAAACAGCTTAAAAAACAAGTCAAAGTTGTGCAAGGTCAAAAGTTATCCAGATTCCTCGAGACCTGCAAATTGGCGGAGTCATTTCTAAATATCATTCATACGTTTCATCAAGTTCTTTTGGTTCACTGTAAAACAATAGAGGTACTCATTTGTTTGAAATACGCATCAAATTTCATAACTGAGGGACAGTCAGGATTTTGACGAAAATAGCATGCAAAGCAGTGGCACTTCTTCAGAAGGAAAGCCTGACGTTATTACCTTCCAGGATATGTGCTTGTGCTCTTAATGCATGCAGACCTTGATCGGTTAAACGTGCCAGATGCGTACTTGCCATAAATAGTGTGGGGAACGAAGATGAACTCGCTTAAGCGGTACCAATATATTGATCAGACTCAAAAAATTGGAAGACGAGATTAGGGATTTAAAAAAACTCCTGAGGCAGAATATTGGTGGACAAAAGAGATGTCTAGCTTTAGGGCAAAAAACCAAAGCACAAAATGAAAGAAATTCAAGGTAATACAGTCTTAGAAGCTTCTGGATTTATGGATAGAACCCGGTTAACGCCAAATTTGATAAAAGTAATAGGAGGCCAACTTCAATAATGCCTCTTCTAAAGACAGTTCCGACTAAAGATTCAACTTCTTTCAGCCACCCCAGCAATTCTAAAGGGCCCCTAGTTGAGAGCGAAAAACCCAAAGTGTGGCACGATAGAATTCGAAAACACCATAACAGGAGTTTAAAGTTAAAAAAAACTCTCATGAATCCCTCATATCATTCAGAGGAAAATATGGTTGGCAGTGTATCGAAGAGCGCCATAGCCCGAGAGAATTGCGTTGTTATCTACGTTTTACCTATAATCAAATGCTCCTACCTCGAAGGAAAGGATTTCCGCGGACCTTGCTATGTTTCAGCACCGG